>VZTZ01019725.1:419198-478676 GCA_013400955.1 Drymodes brunneopygia
CGGCGGGGAGGGGGGGCTGGCGTGCCGGAGAGGGCTCGGGATAACGGGGAGGGAGAGGGCACGGCCGGCGAGGAGTGCGGGCAGCGCCGTGCGCCGGCATCACCCGAGCTGCCCCCCGCCCCCGGGGCGCAGGGGAGGCCGCTGCACTTCCCGGGAGCTGCAGCTCCGGGAGGCGCACCCGGGGCCGGCTGGGTGGCGGCCGGGAAGGGNAGAGCAAGCGATTAAAGAGAGTGGGGGCTGCGGGGGGAAGGTGGAAAGCCTTCCAAGAGAGGGAAGGTTGCAAAGGAGAGCTAGAAAAGTGTCCAGCAGCACCAGCAGGCGCAGCACCCCCTTACCGATATGAATGATTGAATCTGCAATCGCCGCTTTCCAGGTTCGAGTCCAACAGACGGACACGACCAGGATGAGGGAGAAAACTTCCATCTCCTCCGGAGGTCCAGGCTTTGTAACACCAGATCTCTTCGCCAAACGGTGCTGCCGCGGAGGACAACGCAGGAAGCCCAGGAGTTTGAGGTGCAGCCGGAGGAGCGTGTAAATCCCGATGGCTGGCGCAGAGCCGCGGCTGGTCAGGGAGCGAGCCCGGGGCTCCGAGCGCTTCTCTCCTCGGCGAAACCCCGCGTCACTTCGCGGGGCTCCTGGGCAGCACCAGAATTGCTGGGAGCGCCGGCAGCAAATCCATCCAGCCCGGGCGCCGCCGCGGGCAGCAGACGCCTCTGCTGGTCAGACAATCCCCATCCTTCCGCCGGGTCCAGGGATCCGCTCGGTCCCGCTGCTGCACGGCAACTTCCAACCCACACCACGCACACGCTCACACACACAGACACACACGCTCACACACGAGCAGACACGCACACGCGAGCAGACACGCACAAACCCTCTTGGCCAGAGAAGCCCCAGGAGCCCGCAGCAAATAGCTCGCCTTCAGCGAGGTGGGAGGAGCAGGCGACCGAGGGAGCAGGCGATCCCGCTCCCAGCGGCCAGATTCCTGCAGGAAAAGCCCCCCCGGAGGCCAAAAAACAAAGTGAACTTCAAGGTAATGCAGATAGTAATGCAGAGATTTCCCCCCACCCTTCGCTTAGAAAAATCGCTTCCCACAACTGGAGGAAAAAAAAAATAAATCTGCCAATGGAGCCCAGCGTGCTGTCTCTGTCGCGCAAGGTGGTGGTTGGACAGGGCAGAAGCGAGAGGAGGAGTACCCGGAGAGAGGCAGAGGAAAGCAGATGATGGTCTGCAGGTTGCTTTTGGAGCTTGCTTTGCTGGTGGGATGCAGAGAGAGCTGGCAGCTCCAGCACCAGCCAGCACGTTGCCTAGAAATGGATCACCTAGGAGAAGGAGAGAGAGCGAGAGATAAGTGCTATCAGCCAGAGAGGGAGAAACAGAGAGAGCGAGCGAGCGAGAGCGCTTCTCTCTAATAACCACCTCCTCCCCCTATCTGCAATACAAGGAAGAAACAATATAGAGCCCTCGTCTCCCTTCAAATCTTCAGCTGGGACTAAGGAACAGACATAGGCAGGGGTGCATGCAACCTAAAAATACATTGGGGGAGGGGGGAGCAAAAATCTTTTTGAAGTGTTATGCTCAGTTTAAAATAAAAAAAACCCAACTCACCCCATTTATTTAACCTTGTAACTCCACTGTGGGGATGAAGTTCAAAGCTAGATGGGCACTTCTGCTTCTCAGTCTTTGACAACTGAGTCAGGGAAGTTACTTGAAGGGGAAAAGGAAAAAAAAAAAATCAGGGACACCTGGCCTCTAGGGGAAAATGAAGACCTAAAAATCTATTAATATTACTTTAATTATCTATGTTCTTGATGGAATTTGCACAGTTCTTTAAAGCAGTGAATTAGCTTTTTTCTTCCCCTCTCTTAAGGTAATGGAGAAATTTCTATGGGAAACATTCAGAGTGCACTTTTCATGCTCAGGGTTCTATGAATTCATTAACCGATTAATCCTCAGACTTCTCCTGCTGTAGTTAAATACATTATCCCCATTACACAGACAGAGAATTGGACAGAGAGGTTAAGTATGTTCCTATAAAACAGTCTAAATCCCCGCTTTATGTCTTACTACACTTTCTTCTGACTTTGATTTTTCTAGTCCCACTAGAGACAGGAAGCAGAAATCAAAGATTTTCTCATAACATAGTAGTTATATCCTAAAGTCCCACAAGCCATTGATAAGTCCTGGTAGTCAACCAGTGAGAGGTTAATCGACCCATTTTCTTCAGAAGGAATCTCTTTTGAAGGCATCTTCTTAGTAATAACACTCCTAAGTTCATCATCCCTGACTTTTATATTTCTCCTGTTTCTGACTTGCATGTGTCTTCTTACAGCCACAGGACTTGGTTGGCAAAAACAGTTGTATGCCTATAAAATTTAGGGATTTAGTTCAAGAGGGAGAAACTAGCTATTTGAGAAAAGCTAAACTAAACCAATGGTAAGATAATTGACTCTACTAAAAGAAAAACAAAAAAAAAACCTAACAAAAATAGCCGAGAAAAAGCACCAGCAGCAATTTGGTCTTTGCTTAGGTCCACCCTGACAGGTGAGAACTTCTCTACAGATGGAAGCACTTAAAAGGCTTCAAGCCCAATCCAAAGCCCAAGTCAGGGCTCATCTTTTCCTAGGCTAAAATCGACTCTCTCTCTTCTAAGTGCTATAACAAAGCACAACTCGAGAATTGCTTTAGAGACAGAAGAAAATGTATGTAAAGAGAACAGCAGATGAGCAGTGTGAAGCTAAAGTCTCACAAATCATGTCACTCATGTGCTTCATTTGTTCCTATCCTCTGTACAAGTCACAGATCTATTATCAATAAGGGCAAACAGTAAAAAAGAGGTGGTTTTTTTCTACAAATGACAGTTTATACACAGTATCAGTGAATGTAATGGGCATTAATTTTACAAGTAATAAATTCTGATTCATCTGTGAAACTTTTGGAGCTGCTTGAGTCATTATTACTTCTTCACAAAAGACCAGAGTTCACAAGAAATGTTAATTCACTTCTTTGGGGGGCATGTCAGAGCAGTTCTCTTTAATAATGTACAATGCACAGTAGGCAGAATAGGAAATGTAATGGAAACCTTTGGAAAACTATAACTTTTTAATCCTCAGTTTAGATATTACTAAGAATTTTGAGGCCTTATCTGGGAACCAGATATCCTTACTAACTCTAAAGCATCTGGTGCCCTGGACTGGCCACACTAAATGGAATTTTTTGCAAAAGTCTGTAGACACATACAACAGAATATAAGAGACAGCCGAGAGTTTGTAGCTCATAAATACCTCTGACTAATAAGAAAAATAATTTTGAGTGGAGTTCTGAATAATAATTCCAGTGGTAAAGAACACCCTGTGAAAATTTGAAAGAGACTGAAGTAAATTTTAAAAATAAATTCAAATACAATCACTTTAAATAATGAACACATTATTCACTTAATATTCATCCACCACAGAGATAAAATTATTTTCACTTCCTGCCTTCCATTCTCTTTAATTCTCATCCATTAGAAACAAAAATTGATGCCACCCATTTAAACAGAGTGAAAAAAATTTATGCTGTGGTTAGTTCAAGGTATCAGAAAAATATTGAAAAAGAATAATCGTCTTTTCTATTCAACAGATACAAATCATTTGCAGAAAGTTAAGGCTAGGGGAAAGAATGATTTTCAGAACCAAGGAGTAACCAATATTAGGAAAATATCCTAAAAAATAATGGGTGCATCCAGGCCCCTAAAAAGCCCTAAGTACCATTGTCAGGACTTCAGTGACAGCTGCCTCAGGCACTGGGGAAGCTGAAGTTCTGCAGATTTCAGCCATGCCACTCTTCCTTCCCTATAGTTCCCTCCCAAACACTCTCAGCTCCATTGTCATCACTCCAACTCCACTGCTGGCCTCCGTGGGAGAAGTCCCACCAGCTACCAACCATGGTTTCTGACAATGGGGAGGGGATGTCTTTTGTCTGCTTTCCTGTCTCCAATTTCCTGAGTGTGCTTAATGGTGGATGTACCTGATGTTTCCACTGATCACCTATTACAGTGCTGCACATTACTGCAGCCCCTGGAGGAGCAGCAAAGAGAGGATGTTCTTTTAAAACAGATGCAGCAGGGGGGGGAAAGTTTCTATCCAAAGTTATTGCCGCACACCCACATACATGTAACCTTAACCGGGTCAGCCTGGGACCTAAGCTTCTGTCTACAGAGGAGAGAGCTAAACCCAAAAGTTTCACCTGCTTTTCAGTCATCTAAAACCTTATTTTTGATAATCTAATGCCTCTTTCTCCATCAGTTTGGCCATACAAACAGCTCTGACCATGCAGAGGTCAACTTTTCATTTGTCTAGTTCTAAGTCCTAGGAGATCCTTCAGGTATCTGAAGAAATTCGGGTAATGATAAGACAAGCACACTTACAGCCTTCAGTTTTGGGAGATAAACAGAACAGCTAAACCTTACAATTACAATCCTAAATTCCTTAGGAAGTATTACCATTCTCACACATAAACATTAAACACACCTTTTGCACATTAAAGTTTGATGTTTTCTGTTCAAGTGTATTCCTAAACTTAAAAAAATGGTTAATGAAATGAAATAAATTTACACCCTGGGTTAGACCACCAGCCCATTTGCTCCAAAACCTTTTTCCATGAAGGCCCAAAAGTCATTAATTCAGAGAAAAAAAGCAAACCAACCAATCTCCACATCTTGATTGCTTTTTGTCTCTCTTCAGATGATACTGAAGGTTCTGATTTCTCACCAAATAGTAACATTATAAATGAAATGCAGAACCCTGTAACATCTTTAATACAACTCTAGAAAGATAACAAGCAGACTTAGCAACCAGATCAGGATAGGCAACCACCTGTAGAGAGCCATTTCAACTGGCACAGGATCTCCCCTTAAGGACACCATTCCCGGAGCATATTCTAATTTATATGAAGCAAAAAAAAAAAAAAAAAAAAAGTTATTCATATTAATTCTCACTATTTATCATCATTATGATGTAGGCTCTGAGAAGATCTACCTAAATTTAAAAATTGGTATACTCAAGGCTGGACAGATAAAAATTTCATGACTGTAGAATAACCAGCCATGGGCCTCCAACCCCTAATTTGTGTAGGGCAACATGTTCCATTTGACAATACTATTTCAATCTAAATAACAGAGTTTCCTTCCAGTTTTAAAAAGGAAACTGACGAATATCCCTCACCTTGCAATGCTATTTTTTTTAAGCTACTTGCACTAAAAGTGCTGATATAAAGCAAATGACTGGCAGACCTACCAAGAGACCATGTGCCACAAGCAAATGCTCCTGTGCCACTGAGCTGGTGCCCAGACTGTCGGGGAACACTGCTCACTCCAAGAGGTCACTTGAGTTGACACATCCACTCAGTCTTTGCTATACCTGGCATAGCTTCAAACAAGAAGTCATCTGGGAGGGCTTTAGCTAAGTGGACATCTGTCCATTAGGAAATAGACTTGCTTCAGTGACCGCCAAATAACCTTTAAATTAAAGCCTCTGCCTACTGCCAACTTTTAGGTTGTTCTCTGTGTTATGAGAGAGGTCCAGGTTAATAGGACCATTCCAATTCCAAGTAGTGGCCCAGACGTTGACTCCATCTGTCCTGTCACACTTGGAGTGAAGCACACACTCTTGGGCCTCTGGCAACCCTCCTGAATAAAGGGGATAATCTTGCCTTTACTTAATGGAGTGGTTTGAGGACTAAATGCATTCATTTTTTAAAATGCAAAGTATTATACCCTTTTTCCAATTTCCTTCACTCAGTTTCTGCATAGTTAAATTATGTGAATGTGTGTATATCTGCAAGAATGTGTGTGTATGTGCACATGTAGATAGGTAAATAGATAGAAAGTAATTTCATTTGGCCATTATAGAAATAAACAGAACATTAAATATTTACTGCATTTCAACAGACAGTGCATGATGTGGCCTTGAATATCTTATCACAAAGGAACACATCACAAAACCAGAATCAGGAGTTATTCTCCTGGGCTGGAGAATTGCAAAAATAAAGAGTATTGATGCAGTACATAGCAAGAATTTCAAAGCTTTCTGATTTTCAAGAACTACTATACAATTGAGTTTAGTTGAGAGCTTGTGTTTTATCCTTTAGCCTCACTACATAAAACTCAGAAAGTGGTTATGAAGTAAAGTCAACCCTTGGAGCAACCAGTGTTATCAAGTGCTTTAGCAGGGACTGCTGCTGAGGAAGATTTATTTTGTCTCCATTTAAACTTATGTTATAGATCTCCTGTGTTGCCTGAGCCATCCTGTGATGTACCTTGCTTAGAAGCTATTAGGCTGCTGCAGGGAGGAGGACACAGGGCCTGAGAGCCATGAAGTTTATTGGGCATGGTCTGAACAGGAAAAAAAACCCTTAGGAAAACCAAAGAGAAGTGGTGTCAAGTTATTCTTTTCATTGGTACCAGAGCAAATATGGTCCTCTGAGATATACAGATATGTAACATTTTTCAAATCTTATCTACCGTAAAAGAAAACTAGAGAATAAATTCTCCCTTCACTTGCTGCTTTTGTCCAGTGAGTATTAAGCTAAATTCTTCTAATGCCAAATCCTTCCTGTCTCTGTAATCACTCAGCTAGCTGTCCTCCTCAGTCTCTCACTCAAACTCCCTGTTATTCAGCACTTTGCAGAGTTGTCCTCCAGGTTGTTCCTGGTTCCCCCCAAAGATGCTTTACTCTACCTCTACATGGTAAATATACAGTTTCATGTTTCTGTCTTGCTGGCATTCCTGTCCTTCTAATATTCCTCCTCCTGTTATTCCCTACATTTCACAGTCATGGCCTTCGTTGCTATCGTCCCTTTGCCCCTTCTTTTCTTTCCCTTTGAGAGGTGTAGAAGGGTGAAAGACATGCAAGGCACTCTCTGCCAAAGCCACCTCACAGTTATGCTGAGTGAAAAGCAAATCACAAATGGAGGAGAAAGCCCACAGGGGAAGCAAGAGAAACAGGGAATATGCTGACAGCTGCAGACACAGGTACAGTTTGTACCTGTGGATCCTCTATTGGCAGCAGGAGTGGAGAGACTTTCAGCAAGTGCTTGGACAGGTCTGAGAACCTGGGTAGGGTGTGACCGGCGGTGAGAGTGCAGAGAGCACTCCTAGCAGCTGGCCAAGGATATGGGTGTGTTTTCTGTTCCTGTCTGTGCATCTTACTCCTAGCTCCTCTCCCAACACCCAATAATGAACGCCCAATAATGACCTTAGGCTCATTCTAGGCACAGGCTACAAGCCACCATGGTGGAGAAGCACCAAGCCAAATACACCAGTCCCTGGAAAAGGTGTACACAGAGGAGAAGTCAGGAAGGTTGGGAAGCTGTCTTTGAGAAACCAACACGTTACAGCAGAGAGAAATCTGTAGGAAAGCTTTGATGACAGACAGCAGAGCGGTGGCAGAGCACAGGGAAGTCACAGTTCAGATCCAAGTAGCTCTTCATTTAGCCTTTTAGTGTCACACGGCTGAAGGACTCAGACTATTCTGGGTACTACATGGAGTGAAAGAACCAACCAAGAGCAAACCATTTTAACTGGTCTCACTCCACGCCTTCACTGCTGCTGAGAAGAGAGGAGGCTGTTTCAACTGACAGTAAAAGAAAGGCCAGTTGGAAGTCATCACTGAACCAGAAATGCCACATGCTGTTTGCTTTGTATAATGCAAGACCAGAAACAGCTCAGTCTTTCCTACTGCAAGTAGTGGAAGAGATAATCAGAAAAGCGTAGTATTGGAAAACAGAATTACTGTTGCTCTGTGAGCCCGTGGATCCAGCAGGGGAAAACCTGGCACACTAGATTCTTTTACCTGTTTGGAAAACGTAGCAAGAAGCTTGTTAAATCTGGTGGTTTAACAAAAATGGACTCAATTACTTGTGAAAGACAGGGCAGACATTGCTGGTTATTTAACAATGTAGTTAGGCTGACACCTGCAAAGCTCCACATATTTTTCTATTGCATCTTTATTTAGTAATAATTGTTAGTGTTATGATAATCTTATATTGAGAATATTAGCAAGACTAAGATTTCATCATGGCAGACATAGCACAAAAAGCATAGCAAAATGGTCCTCACCACAATACAGTGCATTCACAAGAAAAGCTAGTCTTAGGAGGGGAAACAAAGGCAAACATATTTCCAAGATCCTTTGTAATAAAATCTGAAGCAAAATTTGAATTTCCCAAGTTGCTGTACAGATACATTGAAACACCCTCTGGTCTCCTTCAAGAAGAAGCAGCAGCATGAGAAAAAATTAGTTCTGCCTGTAAATTTACACATGTTTTTAGTACCAGAAACACCTGATAAGTTCTTGTAACACAAGATTTGAACTATGGTGTGCAGTTCTTCCTGCATGCTGATTTTTAAAAAAAGAAAATTCTCAGTACAAAATAAATCTCATGTCTTGCCTAAGATTTACTCTCCAGTACAATTATTGGTGCTGGGTTTTTCCAGCAAACAAAGCATTAACTGAACCAAATGAAGACCCAGGTAGAAAAAACTGACTGTTAAATATGAGAACTGTATAAGTCACAACTCTTTATGAGAAGAGCCAAACAATTCTCCAGGCCAGAAGGCACCAATTGGTCATCACGTATTGAATATTGTTATATCTAGTAGTCTCTAAAAGAATTCTCCCTTCATAGATGAGAGGAATATGTTTCCATATCTAAGAGTCTCTAACCATTCTTTATGATGCATGTTTTCACACATTTACTTTCAGTATTAATCCCTCAACTTCCCTTCATTCCCTTCTCCCCAAAAGACATATTAAATCAAGGTAACTGAAATAACCTATTTGAAATTTCTTTCTTTGATGCATTAAACATAATTTCCTTCTCTCTGTGTTTTCATCATAACAAACAGCATCATTATAGTTGACATTTACCTTATTCCACAGAATTCTGTCATAAATTAAGAAAGAACCATTAGATCTGATGACATGGCAAGGGAAAAAAGTACCTAAATAACATGATGAATTATTTGTGCTGATTTTTAAGATAATACAACTTTGTCTGCACAGTACCTAAAATTGAAATAAACAACCTATTTTTCTCAGTTGGACTGGCTTCTGCAAGTACTTTTCACATAATATTTACCCTGTATAAACATCCCAACAGGACTGGAAAGGCTGTAGAACTCTGAAGTGCTACTATTTCAATGAAAGTCAGTCAGAAAGACTTAATTTCAAAGAGGCTTTTGAAAACATACAATTCTAATAAAAGCCCACAATATATGGGGAAAAAAGAGAACATAAAGTAAAATTACCTTCCTATTGTGACCTGCTTTTCATTGATGCCTACTTCATTTGCTTAGAATTACTAACAAGTGAATTCTGAAAAGCAGAAACTGCATATTCTGTTTTGACTACGTTAAACATTTTCTTCACATTAGTGAAGTCATGCTGATAAATTGAAACAATTCCTATTAGCATGACTGCAAAATGTGTTTTGGATGATTCTAGATATTGAGTGTTCATGCATCATCCCCATTACACAGACAAAAATTCTACAATATCTGTTTACATTACAAGCTTGCCAAATATTACTGTTCTCTGTGTTCTTTAATGCCTTTTCTCTTTTCGTCTTTAATGTTCACTCTTCTGTCTCTTTTTCATCAGCTTAAATCAGAAAAATTAAGCAGATGGCCAATATACATTTAGGTGACGAATGAAATGCAAGACATTTCTGAGCACCCACAAGTTCGGTGAAACACTGGGAGCAAATTCACCACTGGGGATGATAACAAAGCACCCCATTCCACTGTCCTTTACCTTTCAAGTCCATGTTCTATTCTGAAGTGGCAAGCAGTAACAATAATTTAGGTCTTTTTAGTGTTATTTGTAATAAATACTTCCTTCCTTCCAGGAATTAAGAGCATAACCATGCTCCTGCCCCAGAAGTTCCACTACAAAGCCTCATTTTATTTTTCAGAAAATAAGATATTGCCAGTGGTGAATGGCTTCATAACATTCAGTACTTCCATTTGGCTATGGAAAAAGGGAAGGTGTTCAATAAACAGAATGCTTGCCTATGTTATACTGTAACAAAATAATTCCAACTCCAAGCAAGGTCTGAAAGAAAAAGCTGAACACTTCATGCACTTTTTAAAAACCACCCACCATCTAATTACTTCGTTAGACAATTCTCCAAACAGAGTAATTCTGCAAATGCATATAAACATATTCTTGTAGATAAGCAATTCCATGTTTCATGGCCCTCCTTACATGCACAAGAATGAATGGACTTCTACTGACACATGAGCTACTTGCTTGAAAAGCCTCAAACCATTTAGCCTGAATATCTGGCCTGATTGCATATTTCTCTTGGGTATCAAAAAGTTATTCAGGTTCAGTATGTCCCATTTCACTAAAGAACTGCTGTAAATTCTGTGCTTTTCCCCACTTTTGTTCTTGTTCATATGTATACATGGACATGGTGAGATGTTTATGCAAACACATGGAGTTCTGGCCCTTTAATATAAAGTGCTCCTCAAGTAATTGCAGGGAATTGCAGTGGGATTGTGTAAGGAGTAAAGGACAGGTAACAGTGGTCTCCAAACAAGATTGTGGCCCTTGACCCGTCCGAGTTAATTGATGAGCTGCAGTCCCAAACTTTAAAGTGCCACTCTTGCAAAGCAAATGCCACACAGAGAGGAAGAACCCAGTGAGGGGGAAACAATAATTGCATAAAATCTCATTTAAAACATCTTTGACAGGTGAATCTTGGCACAAAGCAGAAAGCAGTAAACCACCTCAGGGGTTTAAAACTCTGGATGTATCCAGAAACTTGTGTTAGCATCACAACTTGGTTACCCAACCCCCTTTCAAATCAGTTAAACTCTAAACTAAATCGAGGCTAAACACATCTGCTCAACTCTCTGCTTCAGAGAGTTTCAATCAAATCAGAGACTTTTCCCACGTACAGAAAGCTGAACACACAAGTACAAGTTTAAAGGACTGCAATTTAAAGGCATATGATCTGTCCATCAGTTCCCCATGGCACTTTTTAACCTCTCTTCTTAAGAAAATTAGCCAGAAAAATCGATAATCCATAGGAACTTCCAGGTCTCCTTTTTGGATTTCCAAATCAAATGGAGAGAAAAAAAAAAAAACTTTAGTAGATGACTTATGCTTTAGTAGAGCATAAACAACTTTAATAAACACCTTGTCAGAGAGATTCTTCTACCCCCAACTTTGGGTGAAACTACCAAGCAAAATATGAAGCAAAAGTAGTCTCATTACAAAGACAAATCAAGCAGTTCCTCTGTTGTAAGTGAAAATAATTTTGCAAGAACATATCAAGTTTGGACTTGAGCTTAAATATAGTCATTAAATGTGTTACCAGTGTCACAAAAGGTGAACTTTGATGGGCTAAACTGAGTTAAAACAAACCAAGTAATGAATTAAGCACTTCAGACTAATTAGCTCTGTCTTCTATCAAGCTAGGTATAAAATGAGAATTATTTCTATATAAAAAATTAGACTTCCAGTAGAATTAAGTGAGAACTGAATTTTTGGGTCTACTCAGGGGAGCAGAAATAAGGGAATGATCTCTCCTATTTGTTGGAAAGTCACCTTTAAAGAAAGAGGAAAAAAAAAATCNATATTCTTCCTCTGGATGAATTTTTTTATCCAAGCCCATGTATAAAACAACACAAGGCCACGGATAAGGACCAAAGCAGGAGGGGATATCCATAAACCCTATGGGAAGTAATACTTAGCTAACAGATGGACGGGAATTTTGAACCCCATGTCAGTTTTCTGTGGTAAACAAAGCAATAGAAAGGGGCTCATCTAAGACTGCTGCACATTTGAATAGCTGGTTGGAGTTTTGTCATCGATTTAGTTTCTCTTGAAAGAAAAAAAGCAAACCCTCAAGTTAAAACCATAACATTGCATGATACACTGCTATTAAAAAAAAAACAAACTCAAAAAACCCCAATATCATCCCATATTAAGCTGTAAGGCAGCACAGTGGATGGAACCTGAAACTCTCTACACCAAGTGAGCCCCTGAATCATTATGCTATAAATAAGGTCTGGCTGAATGCTGCTCAGAGCTCTCAGCTCATGGTCTCTGTGTGGGGACCTGGCCAGAACAGAAACATTTGCCTTCCCTAGATAACCAAATCACTGTCAGGACAGAGGCTGTCATACATAGCCAGGACTAAAACCCAACTCAGAGAGGGTGAAAATGCAGCACTAGGAGCTCAGTACTCCTTGGTACAGCAATTTAAACAATGCACCTGAGCCTCTCCTGACAGAGTTGTCCCACTTTCTATAAATAATGCTCTAGCTAAGGGAGAGTGACTCTCTGCCTAGGCCATTCTCACATATGATTTAATTTGGATTTTCTACTTTTGTTGTGAATGGTCCTGTCCATAAAAGCTGCAGCTATAGTAAGATTTCATTTTTTTTTTTTTTTTTTTTTTTTTTTTGTAGAGGATACACTTGGTAAGATTTAAAAATAATTAAAGGAAGGGGCAGATGTAAAAAATTTAAGAAGTGTGAAATAGACTGCTTGTATTACACACTAATTCCATGTATATTATAAATGGCTCCATGACTTATTTTAAGGTGTTATACTCAAGTTACATAGCAGAGTATACCAGTAGCACTGAAACTCTTCTGTGTTTTCAACTTCAGTTTTAAAAGTGCTGACAGACAGAAGGTAAAAGACAAAGATGTGCACAAGTCTTTGTTTAAAAAAACCCAAACAAAACNCTAAGGACTTATCACCAAAACATCCAGTGAAAGCAAAACCAGGTTCATATGCAGTAATATGATATCCTTCGAAGATTTTTTTTTTTGGGGGGNATGGAACCTGAAACTCTCTACACCAAGTGAGCCCCTGAATCATTATGCTATAAATAAGGTCTGGCTGAATGCTGCTCAGAGCTCTCAGCTCATGGTCTCTGTGTGGGGACCTGGCCAGAACAGAAACATTTGCCTTCCCTAGATAACCAAATCACTGTCAGGACAGAGGCTGTCATACATAGCCAGGACTAAAACCCAACTCAGAGAGGGTGAAAATGCAGCACTAGGAGCTCAGTACTCCTTGGTACAGCAATTTAAACAATGCACCTGAGCCTCTCCTGACAGAGTTGTCCCACTTTCTATAAATAATGCTCTAGCTAAGGGAGAGTGACTCTCTGCCTAGGCCATTCTCACATATGATTTAATTTGGATTTTCTACTTTTGTTGTGAATGGTCCTGTCCATAAAAGCTGCAGCTATAGTAAGATTTCATTTTTTTTTTTTTTTTTTTTTTTTTTTTGTAGAGGATACACTTGGTAAGATTTAAAAATAATTAAAGGAAGGGGCAGATGTAAAAAATTTAAGAAGTGTGAAATAGACTGCTTGTATTACACACTAATTCCATGTATATTATAAATGGCTCCATGACTTATTTTAAGGTGTTATACTCAAGTTACATAGCAGAGTATACCAGTAGCACTGAAACTCTTCTGTGTTTTCAACTTCAGTTTTAAAAGTGCTGACAGACAGAAGGTAAAAGACAAAGATGTGCACAAGTCTTTGTTTAAAAAAACCCAAACAAAACAAGGCCTAAAAAAGTTAAAATGAAAGCATATAGATGAAAGAATCAATGATATTTTCAGCTGGTCTTTATAAGAGTTTGCAGTTAAAGTCAGTACAGGTAGGAGAGCCTATCCCCAGCTTGATGCATTCCCAGCAGGTTATAACCATTAAAAGGAAAGCCAGTCCATAACACAGAGACTTCTTCCTGAACTCCAGCCTAATATCAAAGTGACTAACCTTTGTTTCAGCTCCTTTTAGTACATCTAGAGGAGGGACAAGAACGCTTTATGTGTAGGAAATTGCCAGGGAGACAGAGAAACAGGGTCAGTATTTAGCAACAAGTAACACTCCCCACTGCTCTTGGCTGTTTGTACAATTTCCACTTCTTGGTAGAAGTCAGTCTGAAAAATCTTTAGAGAGAAAAAGCTGAGAATGGTGCCATTGGCAGAGCTAATAATGTGCTGTGAAAAAAAAGTTGAAAACTATTAATAAAGACTAAGTGTTAATGATGCATAATAGCTCTCAGGAAAATTTGATGCTTAGTTTTTAACCAAAATAATATTTTGCATAAGCATCCTCATGCAACTGAACCTCCACAAACATCTCCAAAAATATGCAACTTGGCCTCAAATAAGGGAGGGGAAGCGTGCTTCCAAAACATCTCATCTGGTTAGCAACATTTTTGACACCAGACATTCAGACAGGAGGCCTCCAACTATGCGGTTTTCTAATAAACGCTCTGCTTGAGGATTTCTGATGGACATCTCTAATCCACATCGTCTCAGAGTTTCACATACTATATGTGAAAACCACCTCTGCAAAATAAGTTTCCTTGCAATTTATATCACTGTCATCTTTTTACCACAACAGCACACAACAGACAGTACAGGGGCGTAAAAGACAAGGTAGATTACTTGTTTGGGCTTTCTCTTTGTAATTAGAAAACTTGAAATATATTCACATACATATTATTTTGTTTCCAAGTATGTCATGTTTCATAATTCGACTGTAGAGCAGAGTTAAAAAGGAGGCGAAAAAGTGCCTACAGTTGATAAGCAAATATCCACATTTATTTACCTCAAAGTCATTATTTATATAGACTTGGAGTTTTAAATTTAAATGCATACTGATACTGCATATTTGAAAGTGGATTTGAGGTTTCCCTAAATAGAAAACCTATTCCCAAAATATGAAACTACTTCAGTTCAGAGCACTAGCACTGAGCCTTACAACACTTCTGACATTAAGATAACTTTACCTGCATTGCATTCATATACAGTATATAATATAATTGGTTACTGGTTTTGAATTTACCTGGGTCAGTTCTGTATACAGTGATGTAGCTTTCAGCTCTTCCTAAAACTGTGTCAACACTCTCCTTCTTTCTATGTTTGATGCCTTGAATATTTATATGACAAAACGTTACACTGACTAGGGAGCCAAGCAAAGCCCATTTCCTCTGTAGGGGAAAACCTGCAAGTTCCTTGAAAGATACAATAATTTTTAGACTTCATCAAGACCTCTCAAACAAAGCTGCTAAAAGTCAAATAAGTGCCTATATCAGTTTGACTTCGAGAAGTTACCAAAAAGACAGGAGGGCAAAGCTACAGCCTATTATACCAACAGTGAAGTCCTTCCTCCCAACATTTCAATAACTTTCAGTAAGGCATGTAAATATTAGTTTTACTGCATATCTTACATAGCCCCCAAAATAGAAAGACAGTTAAGAAAAGTAAAGAAAAAGTGTAGAAAAATCTCAGATAGAGTGGGAGCTTTAATTTTTCATGAGTCAATAAGCAATTTTTAAATTTTAACTTTTAAACGCTTTAAACTTTTTCAATTTCGACACAAAGATACACATAATACATCTCTATACATAAATATATATGTGCACTCCTATTTCAGCAATCACATTTGCTTTGTTTTCCCTGTATGAAACATAATGTGGTCTGCCATGCAAGACTAAAAATTTTACTTTAAACTTGCATGATTTCCTAGAAAAATTAGACTTAAAGTATTCCTTAGAACACCAATTATCTATTTTTGCTAACCAGAAATAGAATGATCGTAGTTAAAAGAGACAACTTGATCTCCCTGTCCTCAAAAGGAGCATTGTCTATACTGAACAGTGATGGGATACCCCCTGAAGGATTTGATTTCTCTAAAAGAAATGTCTTCTCTCAGCTGCTCTTTCATGTCATGGAAGTTAATGATCATACTGAAGTAAATGTATAATATCAATCAAACAACGCTTAGAGAAAGTATGACTTCTCCTCCTAGTCTCTCTCTCTCAGCCCAGAAATTTTCCTAAAGGTTTTTCCTCTCATGAGACTAAAATTTGCTGAGTTATTCTTATACTTGCCTCAGCGCTTATAATTTTGGCTAAAACACAAACGCACTCTGGTCAACAGCAAATTAGCATGAAGAGCATGGATGAGTCACAGGTCTGCAAATCTTAGAGATCACTTTAAAGAGACAGCTGGGAAAAAGAACAAGCTGTTTGATGAAAACAATCAAAGAGATAATTATGTATCAATTTGTTATTTCCTTACAAATTTAATGATTATACATATGCATTGATTATCCCTTATCAAAATTTGGAGCTGCTCAATAGGGTCTAATAGATTAATTTTGAGATATCCTTTAGGTTTTTCTTTTTGACTAGCAATACTACTTTGATTCCCAAAAATACTGATAAGTAGGTTTGGAACCCTGACAATTATGAGGATTCGTATTTTGCTAATGAAATACTCTGCTGACATTTTAACAACTCATCTAGATACATCAGACTGTTTCCACATCATTTGTTCTCTTTCAGACATCCGAATTTCTTTCAGCTGATGTATTCATTTCACTCAAAGCTGTCAATTTGTTATGTTCCTTGAGTGCATAAAATTTCTTTAGTAATTGAATCATGTATTTTGCCTTCCATTTTCTAATACACATCTTGAAAGCTTACTCCTCCTCATCTGGCATTCACTTAGTCTCAGAAAGGTGTATGTCTAAACTTTGTGCTCTTTCCAAATATTAATTCCACGCCTTATTAAAGCATCTCAAGTTGCCACAGTCAGTCAGCATTCAGACAGATTCACCAGCAAAGGAATTTCTTCCTTAACTGCCCCTACAGAGAAGTATTTCATCCTACTACTGAACTCATTCCAAACACAAGACAGTAATATCCTCACTGACGTGAGTCATGAACAGTCAAGGTCTACTGATGCTGTGTTAAACTATTTGGTTAATGCTTCAATCAACAGACTATCTAATAAGGCTTTGCTGTAAATGCTAGGACACAAAACCTGTAGAAAAACAGAATTCTTTAATTATTCTTGGTTTCACTTCCTCTGGCAGTGGAATTTCAATTTATGGAAAAGTTCTGTTTACATGGAAATTGGAAAATTTCAGGTCTTGCCAAGCCCTTTGTTACAGATCTTCCAGGAACAGCAACAGAGTTTGATGTTATGCGTGGTTCTTGTGAAAACAGCTTGGTGGAAACAACACTGGGAATTCCATGGGCAGGGTTTATTCCATTAACTTGTCTATGAAGTATTTATTGTCTATAATAATGTTGGCACTGTGAACTTCCTGGGATCAGATGCTCATTTTTATCAGCTTCTATGAAACACACTAACACAGCTAAAAGAAGGACTGCAGACCCACAGGTACCTCTGTAAAATGCTCTCTGGCTTCAGGTCATCCACTCAGTTACACATGTACACACCTATAAGTCTTAAATGGCTTTGGATCCGCAGCTCAGGGGAATAATCCAAAAAGATTTGCGCTGCTCAGGAAAAGTTAGGGGAAGCGACAGGCCTGCAGGCTTTCTCTGACTACAGACAATACATGAAAAGGAAAGTAGTCAGTCTGACTGCTAAATCTTAGATCTGCTTGCAGGGCTGCAAGACAGATTTTGTTACAAACAAGTATACATTAAACAGGGGGAATAAAAAAAAAAAAACAAAACAAAACAAGTGGAATAGAATAAACACAGAATCCTACAAAAGTATACGAATAGCCAGCATTACCTGGAGTGACAATTTAAAAAGACATTCTTCTGATATCTTTTCCCATCTCCTGCGGAGCCCTCACTGTATAAATTTAACATTAAAATGCCTGTAGGATTTTATTTACAGTATTCAGAAGATGACACAAGTTCATCCAGCAGTTATATCTTTCAACAATGAAATGATAGGGCACCAAGTTCAAAGGCTTTTATTTATTCTCATGGTTTGTGAAGAGATAGTTGAAGATTATTTTGCTCTGTGCATTCCAGCAGCAGATTCCTCTTAATACCAGTGTAGTGGGAAACTATGTGAAAGAAATCTGTGTTCTACTCTACATAGTGTTCTACTCTTTATGCAAGCTACTGGTGAATTCATATATATAATTTTCTATTTGTGGAAGAGATAAGGAATTTCACTGGATTTGTGTTCCTAAATCACTGGACCATGAAAAAAACCCTCCTGTAAACTACCTTTTATTCTTTCAGGTACACTCTATGTTTCAAAGTGTGGTCTAGCAACAGACTGGGAACCCAAAGCTTTACTCGAAAGCTGAAGGAGTTGTTTACCACAAGGCATGCACCATTCATCAGCACTGACTTTTAAAAGCTCAGGAAAGCACATGACTGCAATTTCTTGGTGGCTCTCCTGATTGATTTTATGTCAGTCTTACAAGATCTGCTACTAATCCCATACAGCAAATCCCTTCTTGACATTATTCTGTTTTTCTTCAGCTGTACCAAAAACCCCATGGACTGAGCTGCATCAAGAGAGAAATTGTCTGACACTTAGCACAGACCTTGCTAAAAGAACACCTCACTGCTCTCAAATCAAGACCTCGTGTTTTCATGTGTACGTATCTCAAAAAAGCATTGTGACCCAGGAAAATTTTAAGCAGATACTTCTTTCAGTATTATTACTGGTTGTTTGCATTTGAGGCACTCAACTGACATGTCAAGGCCAGAGACAAAAACCCCTGCCTTGATAAATGTATTAGTGTTTATGCACAACAGGATCCCTGCAATTAGAGAATGGCATTTGTCCTGCAGCTGAAAAGCACATCTCTGGGGTGGTTCACCTTTTACAGAGTTGTGAAAGGAGGAACCTGCCAGGGAATTCTAGACATTTTCATGGTAACATTTAATAGTACCATGGAAAAAGCACCCATTAAATTCAAAAGCTATTTCACCCAATGAATGACTGCATAGCCAACCAAGGAGTAGGATCCTACTTGATATTCATCACCTTGTAACTCATGAAAGATTTGAATATTTTACTTTTTAGCAGCATATATAAATAATTTAATGGAAGGGGCTCAATATCACATTTCTTCCTCTCCTCTGAAGAGAAAGAAACACACTTATTCAGCTTGAGGAATGTGAAAAAGTAGTTGGACATGCAAGTAGAAGCCAGTGTAGTGTCCTGAAAGAAGTCCATACAGTGGTGAGCTTTCATCTTTCCACTGGTCTCTTTTTCACAGGATATGCACTGGGTTATCACCATGCCGCCAAAAAGAAGTGGAGGAATTGTAGCCCTCAATTCCCAAAGCATCTGGGAGGCTGCAGAGTTGCTAAGGTGAATTTTTGAGGAGTCCGTGAAACATGCTCAGGTTGGTTACTTCTGTGAACAGCAATTTACCAAGTTGTGTGTTTGTCTGCACATCAAATCTTTCCTTCAGAAGCTGATTAGCAACAAAGCATGGGAGTTCTGAGCAACACGGTAGAGTTGAAGATGTCCCTGTTCATTACAGGGGGCTGGGACTACATGACCATTGAAGGTCCCTTCCAGCCCAAAGTATTCTTTGGTTCTATGAAAGCAGTCATTATTTGCAGAAAGGTGTAACCCCAAAACCTTGTGACCATAAACACTGGATAAAGTCCACAACCCCTGTTGCATCCCCTTAGAATTCCCATTCTCATCCAGTTTTCCCTCATGTCTCTTCTCCATCCTAAGGAGCATCCAGCAATAAACCAATAGCAAAAACGTAGTCTAGGATATGGATCCTGGTCTCCTCCACACAGATTGCATTTTAGATAATACAGTCCTGCCTTTCTGGGTTTTAGGCCACAGGCATGGTGTTGGGTTACATTACAGTTATGTTCCTGGCACAACTGCACTTCCAGTTTTCACATTCAGTAAGTTTTTCTGCATAGCACCAGACTTTTCACAGACAACTACAGTCAAACAACTAATTTCTTTTTTAACAGGTAGGGTCCTGTGTCTCTGTAAGCACTCTCCAGACCTGCCCAGCAGACTTCAGCTGGGGCACCTTGTCCCTAGAATCCCTGAACAGCTATGAGAAAGGCAGAGCTGGCAGACACCTTCCTGACATCCTTAACAACATAGTAATGTTAATCAGGTAGTAGCAGTAAACAATTACTCCAATATCCAAGATTGGTCTTAGACTTTAAAATCTTGCAACCCTTTTCTCCCCCAACTGTGAAGATGTACATCTTCATACAAAGGGATGTCACTCAGAATGACATTCCTATGCACACAAGCAAACCTGTTTCTCACAGAGCTTTTCTGCACTGCGTGTGTGACCCCCCCTCAGTGCTGCAAGCACCGTGAGACTCCAGCAAGACAGATTCTCACTGTTCTTTTGATCAAATAAATCTTGTCTGTAATTTTGGGATGGGGGATAAATTGCAGCATTCTGCATACCCTGCCCCAAACAGTTTTTGATAGCCAGGAAGAAAGTTCAGTCAAAACACAGTTCTCTCTTACTTTGCTGGAGAGTACTGACCCAGTCTAAAAATTTCACCATGATCGTAAGATTTAAATTAATAGCAGAAGGATATAAAGAGTCACACAAGCTGACAGTTTCCAGACAGACCTGAATGTAACCACAGCTCAAACAGGTGGTGTAAGTGATGAAAAATTTCCTCTACACCCGGAACAAAAATGTCCTAAACTTCAAACAGCAGTACCCAATTTCAATTAAGACATTTGTATTCTGGTAGCCCCAAAACACTGGATCAGCCATTGCTACTGCTAAACATGCTTTATCTAAATCCTGTGTAGGGTAGTCTGAACTGTAATTTGTGTCTTGCTCAGGACAGCTGTCAACAGCTGTCATAAAAAGTCCAAACAAAGTACTCAGAAGTCTGAAATCTTGAGTAAAGTGGAGAGAAAGGATAAGACAATGACTTCCAACAGAAGAACCAGAAACGCAACTGATATTCCCATCCAGCAGTCAAAAGAGAGAAAGTGTTTCCGTCCTCTGATACCACACCCAGACTTGTGCAGCTACAAAAACTGCAGGAAAATTCTTTATGCTTCTGGAACATGTAATTTTAAGCTACTCTGTAGAGACTATTTATGATGAGTCTGATGTTTCCTGGGATCTGCTAGAAGCCTAAGTCTAAACCTGATGAACTTTAAGATGAAAATTCAGTAAAGATTTACTAGAATTCAACTTAGAATAGACAGGGGAAAAAAGCCATAAAAAGAGGTGTCTGATAATACACTGTTGGAATTCAGTATAAAGACTGTACTTACACTATTACTTGCTCTGCTATTTGGTGGCTTATCAGAATAGCTTAGGTTGGAAAGGACCTCTGGAGATCATTTGCCCCTATATGGCTCTCAATACTAGGCTAATGGTTTACTACTTCTCTAGATTTTAAGCCTTAGTTAGGCTTTATATGAGTGAACAGGAGAAGGAAGTCTCAAAACTGCCTTTTCTGAAGATACACATCCCCCATTTTATCTGTATTAAGAGATTAAATATTCTAGTGAACTGGAACAACAGGCCATAGAGATGTAGAATTTTTATTTCAAAGAAGTACACATTTCTCTTTCCTCCCACTGAAGTTAAAAGCAATTCTTATGTCCCGCTTTACATATGAGAACAGATACAGGTCAATGTGAAAGTAAGGTCATCTCTAAACACAAGAAATATGGCCATCCCCATGTGGAACAGTGATTCCATTTTTAGTTTGGAGCCCATTAATAAAGAGAAGAAACCAAAATCTGCTTTGCTTCTTGAAACAGTGGAATATCTGGGCTTATCTTCACCGTGTTGGAAAACAGGGTCTTATGTCTGACATACAACACTGTAACATCTCCACTCAAACTGTGACAATGGCCTGGTTAATTAAATGTTTTGGATTCAGCTGATAGGGCTGAACGACCTAGAAATTAAAGGGGAGCAAAAAGAACGGGTAGGTATTTCTCTACCATTCAAGAAATTTCCTTAGAAAAAACCTCCATGTGGCTCATCCTTTTGGAAGTGATGGAGAGAAAATTGTTCATATTTTATGTTGCAAATAATTTTAGTACCTTTAGCTTTAAGAGATTTTTTCTAAGTATCATTTTTCTAGAGAACAACATTCACCAACAACTAATATCTTAATTTTCCTGTTTTCTGACCTGTTAATTAGACTAATGGCACTGTTGCTTCAGGCAGATAGAATACTGCATATCCTTGGGAGAACCTGAGCCCTTTGACGTACACAGGCAAGGACATGAGAGTCTTCCTTTAAACTGCATGTGCTGGTTTGCACAGAATCATAGAATGACTTGGGTTGAAAGGGGCCTTAAAGACTGCCAGGTTACAAACACACCCCTGCAGCCCTCCCAGGCACTTTTGACTGGAATGTAATTAATTTTCTTCCTAGCAGCTCGTACAGCACTGGGGTTTGGATTTAGCATGACAATAATAATTGATAACATGCTGATGTTTTAGTTATTAATCAGTCCTGTTTACCCTAAATCAGGGACTTTTTAGTGCTGTGGCACTGAGCAGGTACACAAAGAAGCTGTGAGGGAGCGTGGCCAGGACAGCTGATCCAAACTGGCCAAAGGGATATTCCATAGCATGGAACACCATACTCAGTGCATAAACCAGGGTGAGTTGGCCACAACCATTGATCACTGCTGGAGAATGGACTGGGCATGGGTGAACAGAGAGCAAGAATTGGATTGGACATTGCTTGTTTCTCTTGGGTTTTATTACTCTCTCTCCTTTTCACTAAAATTATTATTAGTATTATTAGCGTATTTTATTTGGTTGCAGTTAATTAGCTGTTCTTATCTCAACCCCTGAGTTTTACCCTTCTGTTTTCCTCCTGGTTTTCCTCCCCACCAGGAGGGTGGGAGTGAGTGAACAGTTGCAGTCTTGGTTGCCAGCTGGGGTTAAACCACAACCTTACAGAAAGCTTCTGTTCAAACACCTTATTTGAAAAGCATTTTAGACACAGAACTGACATAATTTAGAAGAGATTACTAGCTACCCACTCAATGATACACCATGTTACATGCTGCCTTTCACTGTTTTAAAAACAAAAAACTAAAGAAATACACACCACGCACACAAACATCCACACAAAAAGGAGAAATGAGGACAAAATACACCACACAAATTTGTTCCTGCACTGGTGACTCCAGTATTCTACATAGACAGTGAGAAAAGCTCTCTGCAGGACTTCTGTAGAGGGAATTTTTCTCACGAGGGAATTAAACAAAATGAAGTCACAATGCCACAGGGTTTTGCTGGTCATAATGGAGCAAAGATTACTTCACAGACTTACATAATAGAATAAATAGTCTTTTGAGAAAAAGACTGTCTGCTGACATAAAAGACTGACTGACATAATTGCATAATTAAGATTCCACTGGAATGAGGGGAAAATACACATCTGAGTCTACTACCAACTAGAGATTTCTTTTTTCCCTTTGTATAGTAAAATAATTATATAAGTGAAGTTCTTGCCTTAAGGATGATTCTGAGGTGCTTTTCAAACGAGTTTGCAAATGAGTAATGGCCAAAGAAAAATTACTTCAAAAGGTCAAGAATCACCCTGTCTCCCATCAATGTAAATGCTTAAAAGCTTAAACTGAAGAAAGCCTAAGCTAACGTTGTGTCTTTGTGGTATTCCTCTCTACACAAAGAAAATGGAGTTAGTGCTTCCCTGAAGTGCAAAGGAGGGGGACAGCAACCCTCATGTCATACAAGCAAATCAGTTCATGTTGCATTTTGTGGCCAGGTTGTTGTCAGACATCACCAATTTAAGTGTTTCACAAACAAAATTATTCCCAATTATTTCTTTCATTCAGTATTTTTTTAAAGAGTATTAAGAAATGGAGGTGGTTAGTTGTTGAGTATACTGGCCTACTATCTGAATAAACAATAGCTCTGTGTTTATTTCAATATGCCACAGAGCAACCCCATTACAAAGCTCTGAACATCAAACTGAAAGATGATTCATATTTTCTAGAAAAATCTGGATATGAAAGGCCTGCATTGTTACTGAAGTTGCAGCCTCTCTTAGGAAACAATTCTACCACCAGATCTGCATTTCCATCTATACCCTTTTGAAGTTACTGAGTACCTGTCACAGAAAGTGCACTACATATTTCCTTTTACAGGATTTGCTTCCCTTGGAGGACTTCTTCCTGATCACCTTACATAGAATTAGAATTGCAAACATCAGCTACATTCACATCATTGTTTTTTAAGGCTACAATGTATACAGTTCAGTGACATTTGCAGTTTCTAAATTTTCTCATCAATTTCTAGAATCAGGTTTGTAACGCGAGGGTCATGTTTACTCATGCAATAATATGTTAATTATATTATTTATTAATATTATCATTTTGTGCAAAACACCAGAAACCTAGTTTTGTGCAAGTTATAGGTATTAAATCATATTCTGTATTAAGTTACTTCCTTTACTGTATTTTTCAATTCCTCCTTTCTTGAGAAATTATTTTATTCTGTACACTTGCAAGGGGGGAAATATTTTTACTTTTCTTCTCTGTGAGTAACAATAATGCTTACAGTACATGATTAATATTTGAGCTTTTATTTTCATTCTTTTCTGCTTTAGGTGTTCCCTTGTAATTCTCCAGTAAACCCTTTCGGACAGTAAAATATGATAATCAAACTTATATGATATATTCCAATTTAGTCAGTAATCATTAGTATAACTGTTCTCTTCAGCTTTCAAAATACACATATTCCCAAATGCCTTTCAAATTGCAAAGCCAGCTCAACTGCAGATTCAGGTAGGATGCGTCAGAAGATTCTCTGTCTTATTTTACATGGTTATGATTAATTTTTGGCTTGTTGAATCGAAGTGCCTCACTAAGCTTTTGTACTAGGAACAATCTGCAGACCCTCCGTTGCCACAAACTGCAGTTAATCACATCTGAGGATGAGTGCCTGTATGAGAAATAGCTCCATGGTATGATAGATGGGATTTGAGAAAACATTTGCATCCTGACATACACATGCAAGAAGCAAAGTTAACATGATGTATGGAAAGTTAAATTGATCATTTCCTGCCAGCTAGATACTTTCCCAAACAATATAATTTTTAGCTCAAGACAACAGCATCAGATTAGCATGATTTTCTTCTGGAAACAAGATTTTTGGCACATTCCAATTAAATGTATGATCGCTGAAGCATTCACTTGACAGGTTATAAACTGCTGCTCATTAAAAGTTACATTGTTTCACAGACATAATTGCTGGAGAAGTTGAAAATTATTTCTTTTGTTTAGAGATAGGGGAAGTAATACTTCATTATTTTCTTTATATCATAAAATGACTTCTCTCCAAAGAGATGATATAGAGTTAACTACTCAATGTGAAACTATTAAAAAACTTCAGTTTTGATTAGAGGGACATAAAAGAAAGCCTCGGTTATACCAATTGCACAACTCTCACTGTCTCATAAAGATAGCTAGAAGGCATTTTGATTGCCCACATACCTTCTATATTTTTTAGAATATAGAGACAACTGAGCTACTGTGCACAATCCTGTGCAGAACTTAAAGTGACACATTCTTTAAGGGTAGAAATTTTTGGTTTTACATGTATATGCATGTTACTTTAAAGGTTTGTAAGATAGCTAAAAAAGAAAAAAAAAAAGGAAAGAGGGAAAACATGTTCAAAACAACTGGAAGGAATCAGCCTGAGATGTGGTCTTCCAGGATTTTTAAAGGGTGATGACCTGGGACACACATGCCATTAGGAATCTTGTTCAGCTGCCAGTCAGAAAGAACCAGATTCTTATTTCTCCAGCTAAACGAATCATGATAACTCTTGCAAGTTACAGTCTGCAACTTTGAAATGGAAATGAAACTTTGAAATGTGTTTCTAAGACAAAGGCTGCAATGAATTATCCCTTTTTAACTTGACTAATTAGCTCCACTTCCCCTGAGACCCTCGTTAGTAGCTTCTTTTAACTTCAATGTCACCCTTTCATGGTGACACCACCGATCCATATACAAGCCCATTATCACAGGTAGGCTCTTGTTTCAATGATTAGTACAAAGAAACAGAGGGAATAAACAAGAAACAGGAGTATTAGCTTGACAGGTATAATAAAGGAGAAGAGTCTCAAAAATAAAAATTTAATGTGTCAGCAGAGATGAATCCTAAAACTTTTTACCAGTAGGACTTGGAATATGAAAATCTTCTCTTTTACTTTCTGATACATGTGAACAACATGCATTTATACAAATATATGTATTTATTATACACTGCATTGAAAGCCACAAAAATATTCTTTTGCACTTTGGCTAGAACAGTACCACATGCTGTTCTAATATAACAACACCTTTTTTCCTGTTATTGTTTCCAAATGGTCAGTGTTTTTTTCATATACATTTGTTGTGTTCATTTATCTCTACAGATCTGTTTCTATAGAGTATATCTCTAATTTATATTTGGTGTTTTCTCGCCTGATTGTTCTTTTGATGAGAACAAGTGTCTTAAAGGTTCAGAAACTAACATATGTTTTTGTAAGCACTGGAGCTAATTGTTGCTTTTATTTTTTTCTTCTATTTGGGGAACTTAATATATATTATGCATCTAAATGAGCTATAAAATGACCGTAGTACACAGTAATTTGTTATTTTGAAATGCACAAACAGACTAATTCTGCCAAAATTCTATCCAATTAATCAGCGAGAACTGGTAATTTATTCACTTACTCCTTTGCTCTACAACAATAACCTATTAGGTGTATCATTTCAATCACACACTAGTTCTGTATTTTGAGAAGATTACCCAACTTCCCATAAGAGGCTGGGACTACTGCTTTAATGCCAGCTGCCCCACGAACAGAGAAAAATTAGAACGCCTCAGTTTCTCTAACTCCACATGTGCCCAAGAGGGACAGAACTGAAATAATTTCTTCTCATCCATGGAAAGACCTGCCTACCTCCTGCTGGGAGCAGGGACTGCAGTGAGATTTTTTTCTGCTTTCCATTCCCCCTTCAACCTATTTGCTATCAGTCAGGAAGCTGGAAAATTAGAATAGGCTTTCTAAGATTTGACTGGAATCACAGAGGTGTCTGGAGTAAGCTAAGTGCCTACTCCTTACACTTCTTTACCTCTGAAAAGGAGCAGAGATAGTCTGTCCTTAACCATTGGTGGTATTCTGCCCATAGATGCAATTTTCACCTTTTAGAACTAGTCTCACAGGCAAAACATTATCCTCACTAAAATGAGTGAAGAGCAAGGGGCCATAATGCATGGACCAGAAACCAAATGCTTGGAAGTGATTCAAGCATGCAAAAATAATATTTTTGCCTTCGCAATTTCTCACATTCTAGCTAAAAATTTAGTCCAGTGCTGCTCATAGCTCAATACTTGTTCCAAATTTAAAACCAAACAGATTGACTATTTCAGCTGTACTAAAGGTGAATTGGACCCTAGTAACTGGACACGCAGAGCCAGAATTATTGTGGCTGGTAGTTTTTAGGCTGGAGCAGGGTGAAGCTGTGAGTCAGATGCAGAGGGTTTTAGTTTGGAAGGAATTCACAACTCCTGTACACCATCAAGGAAAAGAGGAGTGTCTGAGTTTTCAGAAAGTAACACCCCACGGGAAAAAACAAGGTGTGGCTGGAGCAGGGAGCCATGTGGGAGCAGGACACTACTTTTCCAGGCCAAACATCCCTGTTCTAGTTCCTGGAGATAAGCGCAATACAGTACAGCACTAGAGCAGGAATGCAGCTTAGAGTATAGGGGAAGATCAAGACCACCCAAAGCCCTGTAACCCACGTCCAGAAAGGTCTGAAAGAGCCTTCTGCACAGGACTAATTTGTGTAAGAAGTGAGTAACTTGTCTATAGAAAGGCACACACTTTTCTTTCTTTCTTTCCTTGCTTCTTTCATTTCATCTTACCCCTTAATACAAAGCCGACCACAGTGTTCTTATTTAGTAGATTAGGGACCAACATACCAGCACCCATGCTAACTCTGTAATTTCCTGACAAAACTTTGTGAGTTTTTGCAGACCCTCTGAATTTTGCCATTCCTTTCAATCACGAGCATCTACAAATCTTGGGTGCATCCCTTCCCCTTAAGAGTTGGACATCACGCTCCTGTGCTCTGTGCTGGTCCAGTAGTCTGCACAGCTCAAGTCTGAGAGATGAGCTCTTGTCTTCAGCTGAGAGCATGATGCTCTTAAATAAGTAACACAAAAAAAAGTCACACTGGCATAAAGTGTTCTTCAGGAAATCAGGCAACAGGAGGAACAATGGAGGACTGGCAAAAGGAAGATGTGCTAGTGAAACACAAGCAGGACGTGCAACTATGTTTTATCAAGTGTAACAAGCAGAGAGTGAAGAAGGCAGTATGTGAACATGTGGGAGTAGACATGCTGAAAAAGCAATATACAGCATGGGTTAGTTGAAAATGTGGTAGGTCATGTCAAGAGAATGTAACAGCTGGCTTCTGCATGTTTGTTTCTGGTTTTACTTTAAAACAGAACCAGTAGGTTCTAGAAACTGAGTTGGATTGGACAAAGTATAATACAGCATAATATGCTCTAACCACTGTGTAAGCACCACATGCGTTTCAGTGAGAAAAACATCTAACCAAATAAAAGTATTATTTAGTGAAGACTAAAAACGCCCGAACAAAATCCATACTTACTGCATCTTTTACCTGCTCTCATCTGCACAATCAACTAATTACTGAATGTAAAACACAGAAGTTCATTTAGCATGGCTCAGTAGAAATGTCAGAAACTCATGCTGTTTACCATTTAGACAATTTTTCATTCTGAATTTTTACATGCTGCCAGGTACAGAAATGGCTTTTGTCACCGGGAAGGTATAATTGCACACAGCTCATTTACATTGAGATGCAGTGATAGGGAATAATGAATCCAACTAAAACTGCAAAAAGAAGTTGTAAGCAATTAGACTCCAAAGGCGGCTCTGAACATCTACCATGACTAGAGAATTTAAATGAAAAGTGCTTATTTCCTTCTATTTTTAGAAGTGGTGAATACCTCAAGAATACCTCTCAGTAGACAGTCACTATCAGTAAGCTGCACTTCTTCTAGAAATTTTTATCCCCCAGCACATGGTCAGGAAAGCACACCTTTAGCAGCAGATCTGCCATAGTGATTTTTACTTTTTATATACAAGCATTAAAAAGAACTATTCTGCTTTGCTTAGTTGTATCAAACAAAGTATAGGAACCTCTATAAGAAGTACAAGATTCCTGTACAAGAATGCAGTCTCTTGCCTTCTAAAACTGCTGCAATGATCCACTGATCTATATCCAACTAGAGTGAAACAAGAAATGCACTTAATAAAGTAAGTACCACTGGAATACTACCATAGTGAAGCACTAGTGTAGCACTACAAGAACAAAAACATCTCTTTGGGGAACTATAAAGAAACTCTGTATCCAAAGAAGCTATTGTAGCTATTGCTTCAAATACTTACTGATTGTACTTCAGAGTCTCCTACACTTACGTCTCTTCTACGTGGTCACCAACAATACATTGGGTACTGTTTATGCTTTATGGAGAAGGATGAAAAGCATAGAAAAGTCTTTTCCAAGATTGTCACCAAGTAGAGTTTAACAAAGTACACTCTATAGCTAAAAATGTAAATTTTAAAGAAAAAATATCAATCTAAGAGCAATCAAGCCCTGAGAATTCTATTTATCTTTGAAATTTAGTCCAAATTCATGAGAAAGAAAAGGAATACGTGTACCACATTAGTGTGATGAAAAGCCAACAGAGTCCCCCTGAAACATGTTAGGGTTTTTTTTCCCCACATTCAAAGGCATGCTGTATACAGTATATTTACAAACATATAGGTATTCCTCTCATCTCTTTTAAAAGGAGCACTGAGTAGCAGAGAACCCAAATGAGAAGTAGCAATCTCATTAAAACGTACATTAATGGTTTATTAGTTAACATAGACTTGAACCCTCAAGAATAGAGCCCCAGGACTGGTGAATTTTATAGGCACTTCAGAGTTCTGCACCCTTTTTTTTTTCAGAAATGGGGTGGTTGACCATGTCAGAGATAGCATATACTGTAATGAAATACATATTGTGATTCAGCTGGAACATTCTTTCCTGCTATGACAATCAGTCATCAGTTTTAGATTTAACCCTGAGTTGCTTGTTGCTCCTAACTAAACAGATAACACCATTTTGTTCTGTCCAAAAAGCAAGTTTGAGAAAGATTAAGTATAAAGTTGATAGATCAAACTGAACCCTTGAGAATATGGGACAGAAGAGTGGAATAAACAGTCACCTTTACCAGATTATTTCAAATTAAGTGCCTATTTTAAAAATATAAAAGTAAGTAGAAACTGCTAAAAGTATTAAAGATTAAAACGCTATCCAAGTAAGTAACTAGGCTTCTTATTTAATGTTAACGTAACACATGAAAAGGTGTGGAGCTAAGCCCTCAGTGTTTTTGCTGTACTTACTATACAATAAGACTGCTGCAGAATAAAAGGCAATTGGGCGCTCTCTACCGAAGACATGACAAATAAAATGACCCCTCAAATTTAGTTGCTTATGAGACACAAGCTTCACACTGCAGAAAAATATTTTCTATTTATCTGTTTCAAATAATTGTTGAACTCAGAGAGAAGAGCCTTTTTCTTGTGTCTTGCGGGTTAATTTGATGCACCAAGGAGAGACCTGTGAGACCTATCTCTACCACAGAGCACATGGCCAGGCTCCCTGGTCTTCAAACTGAGGGGGCAGCAGTCTCAGCTCCTTATTTACTCTGCTATTGATCCAATGGCTCTGCAAGAAAAACAGCCTCTGAAAGAGGGAAATTCAATGCCATTTAAGGGTCTGTAAATTTCTAAAAATTTTGCTTGTGGAACACTGCCTTCTCAGTGCAGTTTCAGAATAGCCAATATGATTTACGCATGGTCTGAAACAGAACTGTCCAGGCAGAAGTTGGATGGAAGCTAGAAAAGTAAAGCATTTAGCAAAGAATCCCTCCCAAAACAAACACACAACCAAACACCAGATCTCAACCCCCATTTCTTGTGTGAATAACAGTTGCTGTGGACACAAAAGCATTAACTGCAAAGGGAGACACTCCTTAAAGGTAACTAAATGATAACTGAAATAGGTCATGTGACTACCCTACTGTGACCTGCAATTCCTCTCAAATGCTTCCAGTCATTCTACAGAAACATAAGAAAACTGGGGAACACCAAAAACTCCTTTAAAAAAACCCAACCATTTCCACAAAGTTTTCCCCAATTTTCACAGATTCTGAGACACAAACACCTTTGATGGTTATTGTTATCTCCTTTTCCTTCCTTTTACTGTTAGCTCTCTATGATTAACATATCTAAGATAGTACCTCACACGTGCATTCCCATAAATACAATCTCTTTTGATTGCATGTAGAATATTACCTACCAGTTTTTGAAGCAGCCCCAAAGAGTTGTTGAAAAACAGACAAGTATTATAGCTAAAACTGAACTGCTGCAAACACATAGCATTGAACCTTTCACTCAAAAGAGAAAAGAGGGACTTAAAACAGATAATTTGCCACAGGCACACAGGGAAGCTCTTTGACAACACAACATTCACTGACATGCACTACAAATAACAGTATTGCATTACTTTTCTCAAAGGAGAATCTGAAAAAAATTTTCAGCATTTAATAAAAACATATTATCAGTTGCCTATGTGCAGCACGTAATACAGTATTCAATCTGTCAACACTCAGAGGCATCACACAAATTTCAAGGGCAGAGGCACCAAAATCTGAGCCAGTTCTTTAAGTTCCTTCCATCTTTGTCCCTTTATAATTCTATCTTGAGGGTGTTTGCTTTATGAGACGTGAGAGCTGAAAAAAACACTTTGTGATCATCACACAAAGATATTCACCTTCAAGGTGGAGAGGTATCTTTGAAGGGCGCTTGACAGAAGACACATCAATCTTCATCAATTTTTGCTTCAGAAACTGTTTCTACAAACACAGCTCCTTCACCTCTGCACTTTCATCAACTTCCATAAAAGCCAAGCAGCTGGGGGGTGAATTACCCCACAGTGTGCCTTATTTAATCTGACCTTTTAAATGGTTGAGCCTTTTCTAGCTGCATTTGGTAATATTGCGTCTTTGAGTGACCTTTTTTTTTCTGAAACAATTTTTCTAGAAACTACTAAACATTTTATGGAACTACGTAAAATAGCGTAGAACGAAGTGGAGGAATAAGACAGGTGACTGAAATTCAAATCAACAGCACAAATTTAACCCTTGATGTTTGACTAAAGATTCAGCTACCTCGTCTAACCTAGCAAAGAACTGTATCTCAACAATGTTTGTAACCCTGAACTAAAAAATAACAGAAAAATCATGGATTTGTGTAATTGTGGATTTAGGTTATGCTGGGAAAAGATGGGAACAAAAGGCAACATGTGGTATAGTGTGAAATGGTATTCCCTTTAGGAGAAATACCAGAAACAGAGTGGAACCTTAAAATGAACAGAATTTATTTCCATTAAGCATTGGAAATGAATGTCTTTACTTGTTATGGTCAGAACACAGACATTATGTCTTAATGTTAGTGAATTTTTTATTAGGTAGGACTCAAACTTAAGAAAAAATACCTAGTGTACTACACCAGCAGTAGTTTCACATTTAAAAATATTTTTTACCTATGCAGCTAAATAGAAAGGTGACATGAAATTAATAAAACCTGTAAAGGAACAGGGAGGAGATCCTGCAGACCATTTCAGTGTCCTACAATCCTTCAAGTGTATCTTATCCCAGCAGGTTATTTGGCCATGTTGCACAAGGGAACAAAAGCAGCTATCCCCTAGTAAACCCTATCACAAGCAGGGAACAGTATGTTTCATTAAAATTATATGGAAAAGGAAGAGACAAGTTTTTTATCAGATTTTGCAAGAAAAACCAACTTGTCTATACATTCCTTAAAGATGGAATGAGCAGATAAAATGTGTCACCTGGCACATACAGATAAGGCAGAACACTTCACTCAGGAGGAAAACAAAATTTGGTTCCATGTAGAAAAGGTTTGCTTTTAGCTCTCGAGAAACAATATAATGGGCCTTCATTACAGTCCTTAAAAATGTATTTAAGAGTTTGCCTTGTCGATCTCCAGAAAGCACTGCTTCTCCCCAGCACCCTTATAGCAATATCAGTGGTGGTTTCTTTGGAGAACTTCATCTTACAAGTCACACATGGGGCAGAGGTCAAGCCTGTACTGATAAAATACCAATTTAAACAGAAGAGTGGGATAGGACAAGAGGATGTGATAGGTCAACAGGAAATGGCTTCAGGTTGCACCAGATAAAGTTTAGATTGAGTATTAAGAAAAAGTTCTCCACCAAGAGGTTGGTTAGGCATTGGAACAGGCTTTCCAGAGAGATGGTTGAGTCACCATTCCTGGAAGAATTTAAAACGTGTAGATGTGGCTTCATGGTGGGCTTGGAAACACTGGGTTGATGGCTGGACCTGATGATCTTAAAGGTCTTTTCCAGCCTAAACAATTTTGTGATTCTATGATAACAATCTCCAAAGGAAATGTTCTAAAAGAAAACTTTCCCAAACTTCAAGTAGCTGTGAGAGAGTTTCCTATCATTGCTTCCAAAACTAAAGCTTGGTCTTTCTACCAGTTTCCTGAACTTGTATTCTCCGGGGATGTTTCAAAGTGCATGGAAACCAAGTGGCACAAATTAAAGAACAGAGTGAGTGCCTTCTCTCCTACATCACTGATAAACAAGAGCTGGTTCTCCTCTCCAAATGAATGGGACAAATAGAAGTGCCAGTATAATTGGAAAGGCACACATGCATCCCAATATTTTATGCCAAGGGTAAGAAATAGAGGATTGGGCTCTCCAGCTAATGATCCACAAGCACATAGCTGTGAGGGAGAGATTTCTGACTACATTACTCACCTGCCAAAAAAAAGAAAGAAAAGGCAAAACCCACGACAAACTAAACTTTTAAAAATACATAAATAGCTTGCTGAAAGTTATCTGTGAGTCATAGAATAGCATTTCTGCAGGAATGCAGTTACAGAAACCAAAAAAACCAGTATTAAGTTATATCTACACATTATTTAATGTTAAGTTCTATCTAGACACGACACTTTTTTCCATTTCCCTCCCCGCCGTTGGTTTTTTTATCCCTCATAAGTTCTTCTCCATAAATACTCTGCTCATAGAAAACCCTTCAGAAAACAGACACTTACTCTACAGGTACTTTTATTCCAAGGCAGAAAACTCCATTTAAACTTTCTCAGAAAACACACGAGAACTCAAGATGAATAACAAACACCTATTTAAAAAGTCATTAAAAGTGAGGAAGCACTAACAGATCTATTTGTTTTGCTGGCTAGATGGATACACACAACATCTAGAGGAATTAAGAATCCCACAAAAAAAGGCTTAAAACCTGAAGGAAAACAATTACCTACATTAGAGTAATTGGTAATTTTGTCAGTTAGTGGCTTGCATTTGGTGGATACAATAAGTGGTAATTTTGGTAACCTGCAATCCATTACCATAAGCACGCAGGATAAAAACTCAATTCCCGGTCCGGTATAATAGAAATTACAGCAGAGATTTATAACAATCCCGGATTTATAACAGCCCCAGATTGCTAGCCAAGGCCTGAGACAGAGAATAGCCTAAGCATTGCATAATCTATCTTTGAGATAGATGTGGGCCCACTCCAGCATAATGAATCCAAACATAACGGTAGTTGACGTAATGGCTGAGCACTTCAGTAGATGGGTGTTAGTAAGAAGTGCTGATTAACTCATCTTCTAAATTATTTTAGTTCCTGGGTAGAGCCTGCAATTTAGTTACTTCCATGCACCAAAATTCAGAAGATAATTGGCTCAATATTGTGGTCTTCGTGCTATGCACAGGGAAACCAGCAGTGAGAACAAGCAAAGGCACTTCTTCAGAATTATACAACTGGCTCACACAGAGATGAAAGCAGAAGAAATGTTTAGGCTCACACTTAGCCCATCAGAACAAAGCTATCTAAGCATCTCTTGAGCTATTAGATGCTTGTACAGCAGAAATACATAAACCTAGGATTTCTCCCAGTTTTTGAGGGGACAATCAAACACACTTTTTGTTTTGAAGGTCTCTGAAGCTCACCTTCTTCCCCAGAAGTTTTCTCATAAAGGACAAAGAAACGCGAGCCTTTGTGGAGCAGTTTACTCTGGCACATTTCCCTTTCCTCCTTCCCCACACATCATTCCATAATTAAGAGCTTTTCCTTATGCTCACACCATTTATTAGTGATGGCATCCCAGTTTCAAGCTCTACAATTTTCCAGAACAGCTATCCTGCTGCCTCAGAGCTGTTCTGCACCAAGGCGCAAGCTACCCCCTACTTCAGCTACCAAGTCTGAAGTGAAGAGGTGAGGAGGAGAGAAATCAGGTGTTGCATCTGTATGATCCTGAAACACCACACCAGGAGATGTAAGCACATGGACTTCAGCTTGGACAACAGTCCTTCCCTGCTACTCTCTTTGTCCCCAGCCCTCATTCCATATGATATTATTGGGAATAGAATACTTTAAGTGCCTGTCTGAAAGAGCCAGAAAGGAATAGGCTGCCCAGGGGAACAGTGCAGTCACCATCCCTGGAGATATTTAAAAGAAACTTAGGGCCTGGTTTAGTGGTGGGCTTGACTGTGCTGGGTTAAGTGTTGGACTTAAAGGCCTTTTCCAACTTAAATGATTCAATGAGTCTATAAAAAGGAAGATAGGACAGATACAGCCAAAAGTGGACAACTGTAGAAATCAATGCAGGGAAAGGATGGGAGCTCTAAGAATCCTATCAGGAGTCTAAGAGCCTGGAAGTTCACTGCCAAGTCAAGCTCCCGACTGCTCAAAGTACAGTATATTATATATACAGGGGAACTGTCTGCCTGGGCCAGACAGCTGAATCAATATTAAAAGGGATCAGGTAGGAAATGTTTAACTGCACTTTGAATAGCTAATTTAAGGGAGATGAATCTTATCCTTAGGGCCACATTTTGCATCCTTTCTTCCTTCTGAGTAGGACATTGCTTAATACAAAATGACTATTTGCAAAGTATATATCTTTGCAAAATGAACAAGCGTATTACAAGCTGACACTTAAACTATATAACTCCAGAGCCAGGGAGTAGCTTTTATTGTATGCAGAATAAGCTTTGGTTGTGCTGTTAGACACTACTGAATACACAAATATTAAGTAGGAAGTAAATAAGCAGTCTAAGCAAGCAGAGAATCCTATCCTAATTATTTGTTGCTGAGTTCCCCTAATAACAAAGTGTCAAGTAAGGAAAGACGGATTTTATTTCCTGCCCCTAACCTCTTTGGTTTCTTTCTTCTGCTGAACTTTTATACTTGAAAAACACTGTCATATTCTTATGCATAGAAAAAGACATGGGGAAAAATTGAAAAAAAAGATCTTTGTTATTTTGACTAAGGATTAATGACAGTCAAATTACAGGAGCCCAGTAATGTGAATGCATGATCCCATAAGGCTGATTGCAGTGCTCTGCATGCTATAGTTGGGGTTAGAGCACTGAATTTAATGTTGCACAGAATGTTGGATTTAATACTGAACAATGACATGGCACATAAAATTTATCGTGCAATTTACAGGTGAATTTTAAATACAAAAATCAAAATATCATAAAATAAGAAAAATACACATTTCATTGCTTACATTACTTACATGTTATTTAAGAAACTGATTAATAATAGCATCAAGTCAGGCAAGGCACAAATTCCTAAACAGAAATAAGCCCACCATTACCATCTGCTAGTAGTAGTTGTATATGAATTAATATATTCATAGTCTCTAAGGCCACATCTAACCCAATTTCCAGTGCTTCACCAATAAACTTTTTGCCCATTTTTCCTGTAGCATACAAATAACCAAGATTTTACCGTAGTAAACAGAATAACAAAGATTTTTATGATCTCATTTTGAGCCTCCCACATCCAAACTCTGAACTACTGTTTCCTATGACGCATTGGTTAACACTCTCTGTTTAAAACAGGCACTGATGATTGGAATCCAAAAGGAAGGTCAGCAGGTGATATACTGATTGTAGCAAGTTAGAAGAAGTAAAAATTGACTATGTTGAAAATAAACCAAAACAAACCAACACCCCAAACCAAAAAACTCATCAATTCCACTTCTGAAAAAAAAAAAAAAAAAAGATTAGGCTATTTGTGGACTGTTACTAAGCCTAACTGTCAGAAAGAACATTTGGTATTAATTTGAAATCTTCAGGAAATACACAATCCACAGTTCCCCTTGGCAGTTTTTTTTTCAAAGGTTAATCACTCTCAGCATAAAAATCTGTGTCTTATTTTTAATTTGAGTTTATGCATCTTCTGCTTGCAGTCATTAGTTCTTGTTATGATGCTTCTGTTAGATTAAAGTAGCCCATTAGTACATTTTCTCAAGCCTGTCAATCTTTTTCTATAGCTCATTTTCACATTATCTTCAGGTTGTTTCTCCATTAAATACCAACATCAGTTTGTGCAGTGTAGCTGAATCAGTCTCATCATGACTGAACCCAAGGCAGCAGCAGCTAAACTGTTTCTGCAATATTTCTATACTGTTTCTGCAATGTCTTTATAAAAACTCTAGTGATATAGGTTCCTCAAGCCTTCCTTCCAGGTGCTTCAAGATTTCTCCCAGCATATGACAGCCCATCTCTGCTACATGCCAATCAGCTTGATGCATAGGAGAATATGGAAAATACTTAATGCATTCTGTCACTTCAGCTGATTCAAATCTGCTTGAAAATTATCACCTCATCTCCTCTGCTTTCTATGCATCCTAGAATTCATTGTCTTCAAGAATTCTCCAAACCTTACAACGGCCTAAGCTTCCTAACATTTTGTCAGTGAAATTTGCTAGACTTCATTCCCTTGGCCACAAATTCTATGAAGAGTGATGGAAAGTTAGAAACAATAATTAAGCTAGGGTTTTGCCGTTGATGATAATGCAGCAGGCAGGTCTCCTCTCCTCATTTTGCTGATGATCAAAATGATCATCATGTCATGTTTACCTTTAAGCACTGTCACCAATGATAACGTGTTGCTATTCAGAGGAATACGTGTATGACATTAAAGATAAGCCCAACTGTGGTGCACAGGTTTATATAAAAAGTCAAACAGCATTCCTCAATACCCGGCAATGACCAACATGAAGACTGTTCAGACACAGTTCCACAGATTGAAAAGGTATTTTTGGCATGTTTTTTTAAGAAGTAGTGTGAAAAGATGAATGTGTAATGGGCTTTATGCTCTCTGTTGTCACACCTCACCTGGCATGAAAGTTTTGCTTGCCCTTAGCGAATGTTTAGTCTGATTTGACAGTCTGTGTGATGTACGGCCTCAGCTCTACATATTCTTTGATGAAGCATGTGTCTTTGTTTAGTTTATTCCCTTTGATAGCATTAAGCTTTGGGTCCTTCTCTGTGCCTGGGCCATCTTTATATCACTACCTCAGTCATACCCATGAAAGCTTATGAACTGCATCATCAGATGCACAAATGGAATGCAGTGTTACCAATACTGCACCATAACAGGTCTGCAATAGAGACGTACATTACAGCTTCCAAGGATAGAATTTCAGATTTTATAAACTCTGAAATTTATAAGAGGTTTATAAACTCTGGTTACAAGATTTGCGGTTTACAACACATACAACAGAAGTCTTGGGTGAATAATAAATTCCACAGTTCAGACAGATGGTGTGCTGTTCACTGCAAAATGCTGCAGTTTTACCCTTTCTCCCAATTTTAAATGTAATTGAGAAAGAGTTTTTTTGTGATAGGCTTCCTCCATCAACCTCTATCTTTAATATCATGTTAAGTATAAGGTCTTGTCTCTTAATCTTATGCCATTATTATGAATATTAATAGTGGAAAGACAACTTTTCTTATGAAACTCCATTTATATAATGAGCTCTCAAATGAAATATATCACATTTTCCATGTTCAGATTTTCAACAAGTAGCAGTACTTTAACTGAAAAAAGCTTACACACGACTTATTTTCACAAACCCAGTTTTGTCAGATGTAAAATATCTTCTTGCATGTCCTGTAATTTAAAGAGGCCTTTTTTTTTTAATGCAGACACGTACATGTGTCTAGGAAAAGAAAAAAAAAGGAAAAGCCATTATAATGTGCTATAAACTCATAGCAAATTTGCGTCCCAAGGACTGTGCAGTATGATCCTCTGTCTACACCTGGCAAAGCTGGATGGATACTACACAACGGAGTGGAGTTAGACTTGAAGACCTCCTGAAATTCTTCCACCCTGAATTCTACGAATGAATAGGTACAGACTTATTAGACTGGATAAAGAGAAGGATGTGCAGCAACCAACTACTTAAACATGAATGACATGGAGGGGAAAGGTCTACAGCGATCACCACCCCTTCTAGTACGAGAGCTAAATTCTTCCAAAGAAAAATTACTTTGTGAAAAATTCTGAATAAATGAAAGTAGTTTGTTCATCTCAAAGCTTGTAACAAAGCTGTAGATTTCCTGGCCAAATTGCAGGATACCACAACTTAGTTCAAGTTCAAGAACAGGCTGGGTACGTTCATGAAAGATAAATGCATTGAGGGTTAATAAAACAACACCGAAAGCTCTTCTAGGCCAGCAACTTTCCAAATTATAAATGGTTGGAGGCTGGCAAAGTAATGAAGTATTACTATGCACCTGCCTCAACAGCCTTATACTCTCCCTCAAGTATTTGCATTTCCCCCCCAGACACTATCAGAGACAAGACACCAGGAGAGATAAATCTTTCCTGTCCCAGTGCAACCTTTTCATTATATTACCTTCCGTTGTCCTTAAGCTAAACCATTCACTGCCAATGTTTTCATCTCAATTTTGATCTTAAGTCTTTTGGCCTACCTCTTCATTTGCCCACTTTGAGTTAAAAGAACCCCACACTAAATCTTGTCTCAACTTTGATCTGCAAATGAAACGTACTTTCTTGAACCAAGTTTTACAAACGCTTAGTAAATTTTAATTACATTCTTGAATTTTCTTAGAAGCCACTTATCTGGGAATATGATGGTCTGACAGGTTTTCACAGTATGCTGCTGAAAGAGTATGTCTACCCAACTCCTACAGTTGTCAAGAAACACCACTCTGGCACAGATCACTCCCGTTTCTCAGTGGGGTTCGTGTCAATTCAACTGCAACTATAACAAAAGATAGGTGGGATTTGCAGGAGGAACTGTCTGGATGCTCACATAATTTATGCATTCCAGAGATGGGGAGCTGGGAGGATTTCAACTGACTTTGATGCATTTCGACCGACAAAATGGTGTAAAATGCTGCTGTAGACAGGGTCAATGGGGCAAACAGTTCTCCCAAGCTTGCAGAGATCCCTGTGGATCTCTCCCTCCGGCAGGGCTGCGTTCAGGCTATGTCCACCCTAAAGACAGGGAACACTCACTTCTAGATGCATGAGGAAAAGCACAAAGATCTGGTCACATACAGAAATTAAATCCTAATGCAGCTCCAATAGGTGCTTTGTAATTGTGCATTCTGCCAAATTACAGCCAAAGGCTGTAAAACCTGTATGTTTCCAGCCAAACCTGCTTGTATTATAGCCCTTTAGACCTGATCATGTTATATACTGTACTGGCAAGGTTTAGGCAATGTATTAGCAATAAATCTAATCATAATCATCTACATAATCAGTGTCATGCTTCTTGTGCTTGACCAAGAGTCTTCTCGCTACTACTCCACTACAGTCAGTCCATTACAGAGGCTGGATCAGGCCCTCAAAGTGAAAAGCCACTTAGACTAATGCCCCAAAAAAAGCAAGTTTCACCTCGAGTTCTGCCCAGAAGCAAAAGAATACTGTTCCATGGTACCAGAATACAGTTTTGCTTTGCCTTCAGTATTAATCCACACAGGAACTTTCACCTTCTAGGAATATCTAGTTATACACATCAAGCACTAAATAATTGGTCTTGACATGAATCCATTAGTCCTGTCCTTTTGTGATTAAAATTGAGAGTAAAAGTGTGCAAACAGTGACTAAGATACTATTCAAATAAAAGTCTAAGATGTCTTTAGGTTTGATCTCTCTTTCAATTCAATCGACACATCTGAGCAGTGAAAAGAGATTTTATTTAGTTTGCATTAACTAAAATGTCACATTCTATACCATTTCAGGCACTTTATGTTTTGCTTTTAAGTTTTTAATACTGCCTGACTTCTGGGCTTGTTTCCTAGGAAATGAAGGAGAAAAAAATAAAGCAACATACACAAAAAACCACCCCCATCAAACAGGAAAAGCCACAGTCCTGTATTAATAGTTCCAAAGTCCAATGAAGATTTTTTTTCTCTTTGAATCCATTCTTTTTGAGTACAGCTAGCCTTTTTTGTTGCTCACAGACCCATGCCTTTAAATACCTTTGAAGGAAGATGAATAAAAACACACTGAAAATTTACAGTGAAGAAAAAAGCAATCTTTCTTTACTTTGCACCATGAATTACAGTTATTTTCTGCATAAAGGTTTGATTGCCTTCTTGGGTCACCTAATTCCACCACCTTTCAGATATCTCTTGTTGATAAGCCTAAGAAGCCCCTGTAACTATCTACAGTTCCCATGATGCTAAGTTATAAACACAGAACACAAAATAAAACCGAAAGCACTGTAGCTGCAAGCAAAGAGACAATATCATCCACTTAGAAACTCCATATACTCCATTGTGGAAAGGTCACATTATATGCTCAGAGCACAACCATTCAGGTAAAGGCCTCCCATACAACTGCTAGCAGGTCAGCAGTTATTGTGGGGTTCATTCTTTCAGCAAATTCTAAGGTGCAGAAGATACTTAAAAACAAGCTCTTCTTCTGTACCCTTGGAAATTTACCACCTAAAGTGAAACAATCTTTCTAGCAATCCTGTTGCCAAACACACCCTGATACACAATACCACATGCGCACGGGCATTTGAACATACAGGAAACATAAAAGTTTAGCCATTCAACATCTAAAACCTCCAAAGATCAACTGTCTAATTATGAACCAAGATGTTTTTTTAAACTGGGATCTTGGGTAGCAGTTTATCCTGGTAGAAATGCATTTATACTACTGGCATACTTGATTTCAGTTTAGAGAAATATGCCCCGATGTTGTAATCTCTCTAATGAATACTATGTCTTTATTAGTCTCTGTTTATTGACTTACATTCCTGCTATCATGAAGGCAAAGTACAACAAAGGCCCTTCAAATAGAATGAAATATATGTTATGCGAAAGAAAAGTGAATAATCAGATAGAAAAGGTATATGAACTGACATATTTATATTCTATTTTCTACCTCAGAAGAAAAAAGTAGTTCAATTTTCCTCTGCTTGAAGATGCTTTATAATCAAGTTTGTACAGAATAAATATTTTTCCATTCAGACAAAGACATCTTAGAAAACAAAAGGATGTGCTCCTGATTTGGGGGCAGAGCATTAGAAACAAGAATTTCTACTAGCGACAGCAGCTGTCTCTCAATTTCACATTGCAGCAAACCCAAGTAAAATGAGTGATGACCAGCTTTTCTGTAGCACTTTGCATGGTAGTCAAGTGGTCTGTGAAAATCATAGATAAATTTATGCTAAAGAAATAATTCAGTTCTATTTTTTTATAAAACCAGTGGTGCTAGACAGCTGTGATTTGCTTTCTTTTTTTGCAACATCAGCAAGGCAGCCAAATCTATGTGAAGAAATGGTGCTTTAAATGCAAGCCATTTTTATAATCATACCCTTCTCACATTTTGGGGTCTGGTAGAAATAATATTTTAACATCACATATTACCAAAAATCATTTAGCCGAAAGAGCAAGTTACAAGAGAACACTGCAGAAAAACTAGAAAAAAATTTTTAATCTAATATTTTCTGGTTTGAAATTATTTTTCCCATTGCAGCCATTGGACTACTTTTGCAATATTACATTAATAAAATGAAGCTGTTTGCAGGTTCTTGGCAGTTCTTTTGTATCATGGGGCTTTAACAACACACATGGATTCAATTTAAACTAGATTGCTAATGCGGTTACTTGAAAGTCCATGGTTCTGAGATTTGAACAAAAGAACATATTGTGAAAGCAGCTCCTGATAGAGAAAAAAACAAAGCTGATTTATATGAGAGATGGAAGAACTTTTTTATTGTTAACTATTTTATCAATGAGGAAAATTATCTTTAATACAACCCTTACATAACCATTAAGAAAGAAAAACACAGTAGGGTAAGAGAAGCAGATGAGGCCTTAGGATATAATGAAAGAAGTACATGTTCCAATCATTTCAATAACTTTTAATTTAGGAGGTAGGAAGAAGAAAAAACTGAGTTTCACCATCTGAGCAGTGAAGATACGATAGCATTCCAGCTGATCATTAAACTATCACATTCTGTCTGTTGCCTCAAGATAAAAAAGCAGACCATTGAAAATCCCATTTACCTTTGCAGCATTATTAAATGCTGCAGAGCAGTCAGGTGGAGAAGATCAGTTTTAGGATCCCAGGGCATGCCTCTAAAGTCAGAAATTAACTAGCCAGACTAACACTGTTTCATTCCTATGGTTTTGAATTACATTGGGCAGACTTTACAAACTTCCATGAACTTTACTGCTGTGGCCCTAGCTGCTGGGAGGGTCACTGGTGTGGTTGCCTCCACCCAACAGTGTTCAAGCTGCAGCTTTGTCTGAGAGCACCTAAATAACTGAGGGCAATCTTAGGACCTGCAGGACAATGCTGCTTCCTCCTCCTCCACTCTGGACGGTGTAAATCATTATCTCAGAGGGGCAGTCTCAAGCTCAATAATGAGATGTTGGCATGCTACTGCAATACAAAGAGTAATATTTGAGTGCTTTCCTGCACGATGTGGCTAACTGTTCAGCATTGAAAGTCAAAAGTGTGTTCTTACAACTTACACTGCCTGAAGTTACTGTGACTTCAAATGCTCTTGCATCCTAGCAGTTGTAGATTATGTTGATGAAAAAAAAAAAAACCCTGAATATTTGCAGAGAACAAAAACCTACCAGTTCTGAAATTAAGTTATTTGAATTAATAATCAAAATAACAGACATTTCCAGTGGTGGGTACCCTGACATACTCAAAAATAATTCCCTGCTTCATTGGAAAGTCTGTCCTATTTCTGTTACAGTAGATAGTGACCAGGTTACCATAGACCTCAGCCTCACTTAAACAGCACATGCATGAGCTCAATCATCTTTGTCTAGGCTGTAAGATTCCTACTGCATGAGAATCACTATGATAAAACCTCTGTTAGACCAAACAGCACAGTATATTTCTTCCAATTATTTAATTATTTGAACAGCCATACATTTCTCTATAGCCTCTAATTGTTTTCTATTCTGTAATGTTTAGAAATGCCCTTTGTAAACAGGGTGAGGGGGAAAAGAGAGCTGCATTTACTGAAGAGCACTGCAAAGTGGAGTAGCAAGTCCCAGTTAGTGAAGGCCTCACTTGGCAATTTCCTATAGTATAGCTCTATACTATGGGAATGCTATACACTATCATAACAAGTTGTGATTAAGATTGCTCAGGGAGAAGGATGTGTCTGCAAGAACAGCTAAGGAGCATTTATCGGTCAGGATTTGAGCTCATTTTCAGAGATGGGCAAAATCCTGCCAAAGCATTTGCACATTAGGCTTTTAAAAGCTTGAGCAACACTTCTGAAAAAATAAATAACTAATCTGTTCGAGTTATTATTTTTACAGCCTTCATAATTATCTCTTTTGCTCAGTTATAGAAAAAAAGGCATACGTAATTTATTATATTTAATTAAGTCATCAGACTGACATAAGTTTGTTTCTCGTACTGAAGACACCAAATTAAGATATTTTTGATTTATTAATTGGTACATCTTAAATTGCAAATATTTCTGAAGGCAATGCATAGAACAGCCCTTCATTATTTTGAATACAGCTTGTTAAAGGGCCAAGGTCTTGCCTATTTCCCATGAGGAAATTGTCACTTCATATTGTGCACTTCAATTTATAGAAGCTGTAACTCAAGTGAGCCAATGTTTCAATTACAAGGCTTCATATGAGTATCAAAGTACTTTTTCTCTTCTCTCTGTTATCAAGGTTTCAGTCTCAATGGATCTGTGACTTGCTCTACATTGCACTTCCTCTTCTCATATTACAAGTTCTATTCTTCAAAGTCAAAGTTCCTTGTGAGCAAAGTATTTCTAGGTCACAGAAAAAACTGGGATGAAACACATGTGGTATAAGACAGTTTTACTTGACATAATCGGTCCAAGTCAAACAAGTCAACAGTATCTGTTTAAAAAGAAATCACTCATGTTCCCAGAACTGATAAAACTGGCCTGGACTTTAATCAGTCTTTATGATGGTTCCTTTACATCACAGCAAAGAAACAGAATAATAATTTACTTGCAGACACTCTATGTGAGTTAGGTATAACCTTTGAATTTTGCTCTAGGATTTTACTCTAATTATAATCATTATTCTCCTCCTTATCCTTTAAGGCTCCCTGCATTGACGGACTCACCTAAGTACTTCTCTCCATTTGTTTTCTAATGGTGTCCCAAACTGTCCTGCAGGAAGAACAAAGTAATCTCTTCTCTGTCTCTGCCCATTGAGGTTTTCAAGATTTGACATCTGTATCAGAATTTTTTCTTTTTTTTTCTCTCCTTTTATTAAGTGTCTTCAAATATAAAGAGAAAAACAGATGGGCAAAGTGAGGCCTGTTTTACCTTGAGTTTCAGTTTTGTGGTAGTCATGGTACCGATATTGTACCCTTGGCAAGCCAGTCATATTTTGATGTAGAAAACACACCAGTTTGGCAAAAAATGTCATACTACAGTCACATATGTTCTCTCATCCTCACTCATCCATATTTTTCTGCTAGAAGTGCATCTCTTTCTTTGCTTCAGAATGATGACCTAAAACTACACAGCATAAAAAACCCCAAATACCAAACAAGTGATTTCTAATCAGTTACTCAACTCTGAAAGTTCACCAGATGCATAGCCTTGCTTTCAATAATAACTGTTCCCTCCATTTACCTTGGTACAGTGACAGAACTCTTAAAACAATACAAAAAGGGAGAAGTAATTATTTGGGGTGCCTAGGATAAGAAACTTAAAACATAAGGGCAGGGGAAGCTGTTCTTCTAACTACTCAGGGAAATAACAGGATGATGGCAGCCCTTGGTCCCAAGGTCAACTAATACCAGTATCTCCAGTGTAAATAAAAGCATTCCAAACACACCTGCCTGCATGCCTCTCTTGTTTTCCATTTTAGATCACCCATTCTAAGAGGTATTTCTGAGCATCATAAATCGTACTCTTATCCATACTGACATGCCTCCTCCACATCCCTCTGAATACAGTGTGTAGGAGAAGCTGTGTGCCCTGTGTGAAGCAGGACTGAGAAGGGGGGGTTGAGGGGAATTTGCTCGCTCTTTTTGTTTATGCCATATTTTTGTGTGCCCAGAAAAGGGCAATGGAGCTGCTGAAGGGGCTGAGCACATCCTGTGAGGAGTGGCTGAGGGAACTGGAGAAGAGGATGCACAGGGAGTTATGGCTCTCTACACCTGCCTGAGAGAAGGCTGTAGCCACATGGGGGTTGGTCACTTCTCCCAAGCATCAGGTGAAAGGACAAGAGGAAATGGCCTCAAGTTATGCTAGATGAGGTTTAGATTAGGCATTAGGAAGAATTTCTTTACCAAAAGCATTGCAACAGGCTGCCTAGGGAAGGGGAATGGTGGAGTGACCATCCCTGGAGGTATTAATAAGATGTGTAGATGTGGCATGTACAGACATGGCTTTGTGGTGGACTTGGCAGTGCTGGGTTAATGGTTGGACTCATTGATCTTAGAGAGCTTTTCCTTTCTATGATTCTATGTTCCCTCTCTTTTTTTTCCCCCCTATCTGCTCACATGGGTGTAAGAAGATATTTTTCCATTTATCTCTTGAGATTCTGAGCTTTACCTCTCCTGGAGTTCAGTCTGCATCTTCTATTTTGGAAGAGTGAAAAAAGATTTCTCTATATGCTGGTAATGTGCAGTCCTCAATAATAAAATAGCTTTTTGGAAAACATTTTCAGACCTACTGTCGGATAACAACAATTATACACACATGGAAAAAAAAAATCAATTTTTTGACCTGAACATGAAAGGGCTTTTCATTTTGAAGAAATAGCCACAGAGCTTTATATCAGCAGGAGTTCGTCCAGAGAAATAGCACAACAGGATAGAATAGAAAAGTAAGTACAGATAACACAAATCATTGCAGATCAAGTGCCACGTACGTAATCTTCTCTAATTTTCATCTCCTTTTACTCTGATCTGTTTAACTTTATAATTTTTTTTCAACAAGCATGTGAAAAATGCTCACTTTAAGATTTACTACTATGTATCTAGGTTAAGTATTAATGAATTAGTTTCTTTAAAATTTGGGCTTGTTTCAGTCAAAAATTCAGGGACAAAAAAACCTAAAAATCACTGTTGTGGCTTGAAACAATCGAAGTTCAATAGCCCACAACAGCAAAACAAATCAGGACCCAAAAAACCCCCACTAACACAAATCCCACTCCAAAAACCTGCCAACTGTTTATGCACTGTGTTTTTATTACCAAGTGATAAAGAAGTCACCTAATATCCTCTGTAGATTATATAAATTTATAATAGACTACATAAATAATGAATTAAAATGATGACAAAGAATAACTACATATTGTGGTTGCTTTCATTCATCTGAAAACGACTTTAAACCAACTGTTTCAAGTGAAAACATTATGCTCATTCTTTCCATTTTCATTCATGCATTAGGGACAATAGGATATAATTAGAGAGCTGTGACCATTTTAAAATCTTACGATTCTAAGCTACAATTTTGTAACAAAATAGATTTATTTTCTTTAGCAATCCTATCTTTTGCTGAGCTGTTAAGCACTTTTCATGCTCAATTTCCATTTTGTTCCCTTAATTTGAGTGTCAGGAAGCCTCTATTCATCTTCTATCATACCGTGTGAGCCGAAATGGATTTTCAGTAAACAACTGTGTGTCCTATAGGTCTGTGTGCTACTGAGTTTGTGACACTTAGGAAGTAAATTGACTCAGCTACTGTAACATCACCCAAAAGACCAACTCTGAACCCCCAATTCTGTCCAAGATCTTTTCATGCAAGTGTGCTGAATGAAAACCATTCTTTTAGGTTCCAGCACTTGGTATGTGCAGAAGAGCAAAAGGAATATTCTTGGTCACCCAGCTATTTGACCTTTCCAGATAGACAGGACAGCCTCATTTGCCTCACCCTTCAGAGCATCACCTTCTATGGATTGCCATTCTCTAGAGTTTTGCCTCCTTAATCTTTTGTTCAGAAAGTATTTGCAAGTTTTAATATTATCATCTATTCTTTTCCACTGTTTTCCTTAGCTCCAACACATCACTGCCTCCACTTGAATCTAAACACAGTTTACGGAATGAGACACAAGATATTATTATCATTATTATTACTATTATCATTAGACATTCTGTTAGTGTAGGATTGCAATGCTGTGCCTAATATTAGCTGCAGTCACATCATCCTTTTCAGATTACAGTAGTTGCAGCTTGTTTATGTGGCATAAGGGATGCTCCTGCTCTGCAATCACAATGAATGTTCAATGGCTTAATGGATGTGGCAGAGAGTAAAAGTCCATTTAGTATCAGGCAACTTTTCGTGAGTAAACAGGCAATTCAGGGAAGTGAATAACTCCACATTTTCTCAGAAGTGCCTTCACCTCTGAAAAAGGCAACTTTACAAGCTGCTGTAGTTGTGGTGGTGAGAGCGGCACACTGAGCTAAACCATCCCCATATATATTTGCCTGACCTGTGCCACACAAGCTAATATTCTGCCTCGGGATATTTTTCCTCGTAGTTTGAACAGACTGTCTGAAACTGTCTGTGGTTCACTGCTCCACCCACCATTGCTTTCTTTTTCTATCCCTTAAGTTTAAAGGAGGTATCTGCCTTTTGAGTTCAGCAGCAAAGCTGCTCTTTTCCTTCACCCACCTGGGTCCTGTCATTGCTGATTGTGTGGCATTTTAGGCTTTTTGCCTGGTTCAATGCTGTTATGCCCTGAAGCCCATTGTTGTGACTAATAGCAGGTAATCACCTTCACCACCAAATCACTGACATCTAGAGGCACCCAGGGCATAAATTGCTGTCAGCCCACATTTTGCATACACTTACAACCCCTCATTTCTACTCAACCTAAATATAAATGTGAATGCAATTAGGTACAGCCTGAACTATAAAGTATTGGGGGTGGAGGGGGTGGGGGTGGACCCCAAACCATCATTTGCCATTGTGGATGTTCCAGCTAAGCATCCCAATAAGGACAAGACAAAAACATATTCTACTTGACAATTCAACCATAAAGTCATGAAGCTATGGTGTTATTGCAAATATTTTAGTGCAGTAACTGGGGGAGAGAGGTTATGCCTTGATTGCTATATGTGAATACTTTAAATCACAGAAGGGTAAATTAAAACTAATTTAAATCCCTTGCATATCTATTCAACTACTGAATTTCTGTTGAAATACAGACAGAAAATGTCCCTTATGCCTCATATTCTGTACAAAACAAATTACACTGGAGGTGGCTCAGCGTATAAATCTCAATTTATTAATACTATATTTCTAACTCAATTTAAGAGATCAATTTCCCCCCCTTCCCAGAAAACAAGAACTTAAAATATGATAGTATTTGTAGAGGTGAACAACTTAGGGTAATTCCAGTATCCTTAATCATATTGAACAGCACTTTGCTTTGCCAGTAGCCTGAGCTAGTATTTGCTGAGAAAATTACTACCCACCAGCAGAAACAACATCAGAATATGATTTTTAATAAAATCCAAATTAAAAAAAATAAAACAGAGAGAAAGAGAGAAAATAATATTATATAGTGTAACTATTATTAGGAATATTAATATAATAAAATGGTAGTAGTGTTCCTTATATGTCTGTTAGATAGATAGCAGCAATTCCACATGCACAAGATCGTTGCATTTTCCGTGCTCTAACAATATGTTTTGAACCTTTATTGTTGAGCAATTACAGATATTTGTTTCCTACAAGAAGACTGAGTCCTTAAAATGCAAAGAAAAATTGTGTCCTGTAAGCCTGGATGTAAAGTTACCACCAGAGGTGAAACAGGATTTTCCCTGCGATAAGGACAGCAGGAGTAGGGTCAGTGTAGGAGGTTGGATGAAGTTTTAACTGAGCTCTGTTTAGAAGTGTTTCTGAAAGCCTGAACTGTCAAACGAGCTCAGTCTCCTTCCTCAGTTCTTGGCTTTTATTACTTGCAGAAGAACTAAATGATAGCTCTCAACTGATACTTGCATAACATAGCTTAATGAGACTGAAGAAATATTATTAGCTAGGAAGAGAGTTATAACTGGAAACTGGTGCACCTTAATGGAAAAAAATCACTCACAATCACATTACATAGCACATTCTTTGATAAGGGCATAATGAAATATCCCATCATTGTCTGAGGGCCTTGCAATGATCCACAGACCTCTGTTGAATAGCAGACACCATTTTCATAGGAAGTGAGACTTGTGAACTTAAAGGCGTCATTTTCATCAAAAACAGTCAATCCAAAAACAGGGTAGTCAGCCATGTCAAAACAGAAAACAATCAAGGTTTAGTAATTATTTAGGAAGTTATATTCTTTCCTGCAGATTGCTGTTTGTAAAATAGAATAGCCATATGTCAAGTTCTCTATATTTGAAACTATCAGCAAGCCTAAGATTCTTTCTAATTATGCTGGAAAATTTTTATATCTTACAGTTTTATGCAGGTAACAAAATAATAAAAAAACTTTTAGAAAACAGATGTGCCTTGCCACTCTCAAGAAAAAGAGCTAAAAAAAGGATGTTTTTCCCTTACCAATGAATATTGCAACATTTATAAATCTAGGAAAGCTGTGCTTTTCCAAAATTATTTAAGAAGATAAAAAGAAAAACATTTAATAATTCTCTCTCATTGCATATTCTCACTGCATTCAGAAAATGAAGGCAAAGCGAAAAACTGAAAATGCCAACATGCAAAATATATGCATTTCTATTTTAGGAGTTGAAGAAAGTGATAATCTTTATTATCATGTTCCCAAAGGAAACTGAGGCCATACAGATCGTAACAAAATAACATTAAATTATAAAATTGAGCACTACAATAAGTTCTGTCTTAATCCTACTCCCTTTAAGCTGGTATTATGATCCAGACAGTCATTAGTGAGTCATGTCCTCTTCTTCTCCTTCTTGCAAATGCTGACCTACCTTGGGGATGCACACAGGAATGTGCAGAAAAAGTTAATGTGTAGAAGTAATATTTTTGCATTTAGTACTCTTGCATCTTCATATATTCTAATACTTGACTTTTGACATGTTTTTTTTAAGATGACACAGGACAATGAGATTTTTAATCAGAAAATCCATCAAGGACTTCCTTTAAGAGCTTAGAATGGATTGCATCAGCTTTAAAGAATCACCTTCCCTCCAGAAATCCTGTAGCTAGCAATCCAAAGGAATATCCCTGGCATAAGGGCCTTTCTCGGAGAAGACTCTACCAGATCATCTTGGGGTTGGTGAAAACTAAACTAGGTCTTCATGGGTGTTCTTCTCACGACCAAGTTTCAACTAAGTCCTGCAAATGCAGGTGCCATGCCAGGTACTACATGCATAGTAGCAAAATTTTAAGGTACTGTGGCTACTACCTTGCTCTGTGCGTATTCTGGGGTACACAGAGAAAAAGAAACACATATTCCTGCTTGTAATAACTCTTTGCTGACTTTGACTGACTAGTCGTGCCTCTGAAGTAGTGCCTCCAGGGCTGGTTTAACACACTTGATGGAATAATTTAGGTTGGACAAGACTTTTAAGATCAAGCTCAGCTATTAACCCAGCACTGCCAAATCCATCACTAACCTATGTCTCTACACAGTACATCTATGTATATTTAGAACACTTCCAGGGACAGTGATTCCATCATTTCCCTGGGCAGCCTGTCCCAACATTTGATGACCCTTTCTGTAAAGACATATTTCCTAATATCCAGTCTAAACCTCCTCTGGTGCAACTTGAGATGATCTCATCTTGTGCTATCACTTGTTACCTGGGAAAAAAGACCAACCCCTACCTGCCCACATCGTCCTCCCCCCAACTCTCTTTAGCTAAAGCAAGCAGAAGAGACCTAAAGGACAGAAGCAGCAAATGGAAGCTGTGGTGCTCTACCAGGCTGCTTTGGAAGTCTGTAGAGCCCTAATTAAGCAGCATGGATCCAACAACTCCAGTGCCAGCTCGCTGGTGGCACACCATTGCAGTGCTATTCTGCAAACCCTGTTCCCATCGATTGCCAGTATGGAGAGCATGCTCTGGTGGAGGACGCTCTCAAACTCTGCGGGCAAAAGGAGAGGAAGGAGCAGTTGTGCTGTACTGAACTTAGCAGTATAACTTGAAAATGTTGCTTCTTAATTCTGCAAGCATTACTGGTTGTTTCCACCCTTTAGCAGTGCTGCACTGGCAAGGCATGCAAGGCCAGGATCCTGCAGAGCTCTGATATGCTCAAGGCTGCTCCAGCTTGTATTCTTCGCGGATGGCAATTGTAATACATTACTAAGTTAATTGATGCACTGTCAGAGAGATTCATTTGCCTATCATTCTTCCAAGGATCCCACTTATTTGCTGCTGCTGGAGATGATGAAGCTGCACCTGTACCACAGTCAGGCCGAGTACAAAATACAGTTATGTGCTAAGCAGTCAGATGAGGATGATGGAATGAGCGCTTGAAAGGCTGAAGGCAAGATGGCACCAGCTCCCAGTTTGGAGGTAAAGGCTGTAAACATCATAAATAAGTCTCACAGGCTACCTATTGTCAAGCACAGCCAAAAGTCAATCTTTTGGTAAAGCATGTACCCTGAACACTGATTTATCTAACTGGAAATCAATGCAACTAGGAATTTCAACCCAGTTGCAAGAGAGACACTCAGTGCTGGACACCACATATGCACCCATCCAATAACAGGATTTAGATGATTTTTTCATGCTTTGCCATGGGATATACTATATCTGCAGGATACAAGAGTATAAGACCATACATATTTTAAATTCCTGGCATGCTGTGAAGTATAGTAATTGCACAGCACATGCCTGTAAAGCTTAATAGGCTCCAGGCAAGAATAGATGTGCTGTTTAGCAAGTGTTACATCAGAATTCTCATAAAATTAATTTCTACAGGTAATTTAATATTACCCCAAAACTTTACTAAAAGCTTTTGGCTCAACCACGTCTTGTGAATTTCCTCATACATATGCTAAAGACAGCCAGGTAATAGAAGCAAAGCTGAGCACTTAATATATTAAAGCACCACGGAAAAGGAAGTTTAGACAGACTAGTTGATCACTAGCAGTAAAAATACAGCCTTGTGGTAATCATCATTTAAGATGAACACTCAAACAAAATTTCACATCCTAAGAACAGCTATAAGCAAAGACGTTTCTGTAGTTCAACTGTGTTTTGCTGAGATCAAGACAAAATCAGGCATCCCAAACTCTTTTTGAAATAAACTGAAATAAATTTCCTTTATAATTATATTTGCAATACAAATGAGGGAAATGAGCATAAATGCACAGGTAGTTTGGCAGTGCACTTGTGCCATGGATCAACAGCAGAGAGAAGAACATTGTCAGAATGAAGTTTCATATTTCAATCCTTTTTTAAAAAAATAAGTCATAAGATAGTAACACTATTTTTTTCTAAAATTTTCTTACTGGGGCAAAGTATGAATTTTGCTAAATTTCTCTACTGTGTAGAAATGCATAGCTATAGGGTCACTTGCAACATTTTTTTAGCAAGATACACTGAAACAGAGCTACTGAAATGCAAAAGCCAATGGGGAGAGGAGAGAAGTCAGCACCTCAGAAAGATAAAGATCAAGTGACAAAAAGACAAGATATGACATTTTCTTACTTTTTTCAATTATAGGTGACCACTAGAGAGTGTCCAAAACTACAGAAGCATTTGGCACAAACTATAGGTTTACAAAGTGACCTTTAAGAAATTTTGATTTTTTTTTGTCTACCCCTAAAGGCAATGTCTGAAAAAGTGACTTATCTAGCCGCAGCATGTGCTTTCTCAGAGCAATGTATCTATAAACATTTGTCTTCATTATGGCAGGTAAAAGTGCAAACAGCCCTCAAAAATATATGTAAGTCTGAAGAAAACAATCAGTGGTTAAACAGCGGATCTTTTTTAGTGCATCATAATCAATTTCAAGTGTGAGTTTACAAGGAAAATGGCTTCTTCTACATACAGTGAAAGGGGTTTATTTTTATTCTAAATAATATAATATATAAAGATTTCATACAAATAATTCAGATGTGTCAATTTGCAGTACACCAAAATGAGTGACACAGTCTACCTCATGCACTGGTACACAGTAGTCTGACATGAATGGGCTATGGGTAATGCCAGGAATCCACATTTACCTGCAGGCTCCATTAAAAACAAACAAACCAAAAAATAGATTTTTTTACTGATTTGTTTTAGGGAATTATGGAGGGCTCTGTCCTACACAGAGCTCCTTACCTTGCATTCCCAAGACTCCTGTATATGGTGAAGGCAATGCTAGTAGAATATTCTCTCCAAAAATTCTAGCCAAAAGAAGGACTGTGAGACCTGACTCGAAGCAGGTATTTTTTCTCCATGGACATATCCCTGACTTCCTGAAGATCTTGGGGAAATAGTTGTGCAGCTCTATAGCCTTGCTACTGAAGAGAAAAAAATGCCCTGTAATCTCCTCATGTGATGACAAAGTAGAGCTGATTTCCATGGAGGGATCGTTCTTTCCAAACACTTCTGGATTTTATAACAGGAGGAGTAGATTAAAAATACAGCCTTGTGTAGAAGCACACAGGTATTCAGATACTACACTTCAGATTTAGCACTTACAGTTTTAACAATGTGCCAGGATGAAAATAAGGATATCTGTACTTTGTACTACTACATTCTTCCCATACACAACAGCACTCACTAATTCGGCTTCTGCTAAGTGTCACACCCCTCTCATTGGGACTCCATATTCACCCCAGTGCATTGGTGTGGCCCCAAACAATAGATAGCCTGCCTGCAGAAAGCCTTCATTATAGTCCTGCGCTAGAGACAGCACTAGATTATCATTATTTACCCACAAGGGAGCAAAATCCAGGTGATATGATCTGATAGGCTGGAACAGGGTTTGATGCAACAGATTTGGCTTTAATTTTCTTGACACAGTGTAGACGGTTGTTAACTGATTTACAGAATGAATAGCAGCTGCTGAGCAACTGCTCTGGTTTATTTAAAATGCTATGTAAAGAGCCTTGCATTAGGACAGATTAGATACAGAAATGTCTGAGCTGTTAGCAATTTGGCCTCTCAAGTGGAATCAAAGCCCAAAGTTTCCCACACTATGTATGTGGAACATCAAAAATCTCTACAGAGCAGGGCAAGGACTTCAAACCAGCCCATGTAAAATGCTATGCTATCAATATCTGTGTACTGCTTCCCTTCCCCAGGCCACCGAATCCTGAGCTGGTCCTCACACTGTGCCTTTGACCGCCCCAAATCCTCCCAGGAGTCAAGGCACACAAGTGCTCACCAGGACCTGATCTGTTTTTTCATCTCAAACAGGCCCTGGTTCTACTAATGCCAAGAGTGGCTTCCTTATGTTAAAGATGAGTTTCTGGTAACCTCAATTCAAGAAAGTGGAGAACAAACTCACTTTCTCTTCTAGAGCCAGAAAGAGCTTTATGCTGTTATATATTCCTTTATAACTGTTAAGACATTATTTCCAAATCTGTGACTTGACTATCCCTCAATATCTTTTCTGACTGCCAAGAAAGGGCTCTAAACCAACTATATGCCATAGATTTTTGTTTCATTACATGTCCCTGCCTTTCTGCATACCAAATATCTGCAAGTGGAGTATAGTAAAGACATGGATAATAAAGACAAACTAGAAAACAAACAGCTTTGGCAGCAAGTAGCAACATAAGTAAATATAGAAAAGGACAGCAAGCTCCCAAAATAGCTGTCAAAGTATAAAATCAAGTAACTGGTTCTTTCTTCTATCAACTGCAGCTTCCCTTGTCCCGAATAAGCACATGAGCCTCTAACAGTACCCAGGGACCTGGGGCATGCAACCACCCTACAGCTACAGGTCTGAATGAAAATGAAGCTAAAACAAAGAAAACAGCCTTCAAAGGTTGCAAGCAGCTTCTGGATCAATCCCTGCCTCAGCAATGAGCCTGCAGGGTATAGCTGGCTGAAAATGGGGGAAACGCTCACTTTTGGATGAGCAAGTAAAATCACTCAGGTCCTATCAAATAAGGAGATAAAATCTTAAAGAGGCAATTTAGGTGCTTTGTTGCTTTGTGCATTCTGCAAGACCAAAGGCTAAATTTGCACATTTCTAGCCAAGCTTTCTTATATTTAACTCTTTAGGCATGGATTGTTGATTAAATCTTAGACTAAGTGATCCCAGCCACAACAAGACTTCTCAGAGAAATTTAGACAGCAAGGAGGTCTCACTGAAGCTCACGACTCAACAGGAGGCACCACAACCTAAATATAGCATAATCAATTATAATAAATGATAGTGTTGTTATTTAGATGCAGCATTGCAGTATTTAAACACTGAATTAGCAATAAATCTAATCACAATCATCCATGTCATCATTGTGTCCTACTTCTCATACCTGGCTGAGAACCTTCTTCTCTTGTATGTTCTGCCACAGATAAGAGAACTAGAAGGAAGACATGTTAATTCTCACTGAAGAGCGTGTACTTAGTCCAAAACCAAACTAAGAGGTCAAATTTGATTAAGAATACACTTTTATGAACTCTACAGCAATCTACTAGGAAAGGAATTCTCCTTTGAACTGTTAATTTGCAGTCCTCTTCAGAAAAATGACAATGTGAAAATGATAACTTTCTACTCTCTTCACAAGCAGACAGTCTCACATGATCTGACCTCAGGTCAAATAGAAGATGATATATTTTACTCCTCCTTGTCCTATGGGACTGGGATAGATTGAATCATCTGCATGCTATTTCTATACTTGCATGACAGGAATGTCACCAAGAACTAATCAATTACACCTTGCAAATGTATTTTGAAGAAGGTTTAAATTAGCTCTATTTCCAGTGATCAAATGAATGCTGGAAAGACGTAATCATAATTGTACCCATAGCTGTTTACAGAGCCAGCAGTTTGTTTGCAAGATGAATAACTTCTAAATTAACTGCGCTCATCTAATAAATAGCTATTGACTGTCTACTTCTAAGTCAGTTTATAGCTAATTAACTCAGTCAATAGGCAGATATATCTTTGGTATCTTTTTATCAATGACAATCACCAAGTCTGCTTGCAGAATAAAATTTCTCCCCTTACTACCACTGTTGATATTTAATTGCCAAATGAAACAGCCTTAAAATGCAGTTCTGTACCCATTGATCCTGAAAGGTACTGCCAAGCCCAAATTCTAAGTATTAAAGGTGTCAGAGAAAAACAAAGGAGCAGCCAGTTATATATAGGCAGTGATAGGCCATGTTTCAGGGCTCATTCTGCAATCATACGAGTTCTGAAAAAATTGTGAATCGGACGAGCGCAACAAACAAGCAGCAGCCGAAGTTAAATTTGGTAAAATCCGATGAACCTTCCTCTAAAGGGTTTTTCTTTCAAGAAAAAGCAACAGTTGATTTATCTCATTATACAACATGCTGGAACCAGTTGAAAAGTGTTTTGAACACACAAGACAACAATAGTGAGGTTTTTTCACCTCCTGGGATAGGTCAACCAAACAATATTTTACAAGTGCATTCTTAGAGTTTACCTTCCTTTACAAGTTCATCTTTTATAACTAGTGATAATTGGAATTTTGCAAGTGCCCCATCTATGGTAGCATTCAGAACTGTGCAGGTTTTAATGTTGGCACAGCTCTTGCTATCAAGTTTCTTCCTAAAGAAAAAGACAGACTTTCATATGCTGCCTTCCTCCAAGCTACATTTAACTGTGATCACTGACCTGATTTAAGGATGCAGAGGCTAGACAACCATTTCATGTAGAACTATGCCTTCAGCTGCTGAACTGAACATACTGGACACCGCAGGTGTGATAAGCTAAGTACCTACATTATCCATCCATGTCCTGACCCTCGGGTGCATTCCCACTGTGCAGTCACATAACCTTCCAAACCCTTTCTCTGATGCACAGGCATCTGAAACCAGCAGATCAGGGGCACATGCTTTCCTACAGCAGGTCCCACGTGTTCATGCTGAAGTGCCAAGAGTACTTCAAATCTACAGGAGAGGAAGGCACAGGATTCAGAGGCAGCTCTGGCTGCCAACAGGACAGGTTGTACTGCAGCAGCCTCCAAGAAACCCTGAAGACCAGTTGTGATACTGAACATGAAAGAGGAAACTGCAGCCTGGAAGAGCTCTGAATGGAAGCACAACCACAAATAACAATAGCTTGATGAAAATACTTATTTACAAAATTGAGACTCTACCTCACATTTTGCTTTCCTCATGGTATATAAGTATATCTAACACACTCTCAAGATCTTCAGATCTGACCATGCCCTCACACCATTATTTCATCTGTGTAGTTTCACTTGAGCTACCCTGAGCCCACAAGGTAACTTTCAGCCACATTGCACAGAGCCCAGGAGGAGATAAAAGACTTACCTGGGAAGTATCTTGCTCTTTTTAATCTCCTTCAGGGACCTGATCTAACCAAGTGGTATTTACTGAAATACATCTACTGACCCAGAGTAATTACTTGGCCTGTAATAGTAGCCTAGCCTTGAAGTGCTGCCTTCTTTTATGTTTAGAAAATGTAGAAGGTGTCTGGTTCTTGACCACATCAATACCTGCACATAACATTCAAAGAAATTGCTTCAGAGAAACTAGTACAGGAAGCTAGTACATTGACATTTCCAGTTTAAGTCAGAGCGTCAAGACACTACAGAAGTTGAGGAGGAATATTAGAATACTAAAGCACAGAGATGTTACAGAAGTTGAAGGAAAAAATAGCAGAATAACGTTAGAAAGGCTATAATCAATTCATAGAAATAATATAGAGGGACATAATTCTTAGAATAGACAAAATTATCCTATTTTCTTGCTGTGATTTGTAGTACTTGAACAGCCCCAACCTTCTGCTTCACTAGTGCTGTTCTAACTGGTACTAGATCCAGTCTACATGCAGTTACAGGGAAAGGATTTAACCTTTAGATGGATAAATCAAGGCTCCCAAGTAATCCACTGCACAGTAAGCAAGCTGGAGTTCTGTTGCTCCAACACTGTCTTAAGCCTGTTTAATGTTAACATTGACCATAAAGTAAAGTTGCAGCCTCTTCACTCTAAGGTAGCCCCCAAAGACTGTTTTGACCTCAAAACCATCACAGGTTAAGAGAATGTTTGAAGATGCTGTAATAGTGAAGCCTAATTTGCCCTCTAAAGTTTTTTCATGCTCTTCTGGGAAAGACAGGGCAAACTTTTTCTCTATGCATTTTTTTTCTTTGTTTTAGGGTTTTTGGTTTTTGTTTCTGTTTTTGCTTTGGTTTTTTTTTTTTT